>VUQJ01029555.1:10436-22276 GCA_015108635.1 Andinoacara biseriatus
TCACTGCACAACAAGTTGAAGAACATGAATGTAGCAGCAGAACGGTTTTAAAGGAAATTGATGAAGAACTGCATGACGGTTGAAGCTGCGGTCTTGTTTGCAGAATCCATGAATAAGCACATAATGCTGCTTTTTAATGTGAGTCTTTTGCAGTTTAGAAAAATAAAATGTGTTGGTTAGTCAGAGAAACAGGCTTGACATTGTGCATCGCACCTGCCTGAGGCTCCATGATGATGCACGTTGCTTCATAATTCAATAAATAACTTAGATTATCAAACAAAGCCTCGTTGTTGTTTCCCCACATTTTGAGGTTTCTCTGGGCACTAATTGTGTGCTTGAAAAAGTGCATGCATGTCCATGTGCACTGCAGTAATACCCTGCTCTCAAGCTGTGTGTGTGTGTGTGTATTTGTGTACATGTATGTACATACACACATGCATGCACACGCTTGCTCTAGGCCTTCTGCTAGCTCAAAGTTGGGCCTAAATGTGACAAGAGACTGACAGACGAGTTCTTCATCTTCATCTCTTGTTCGTTGTTCAGTGTCGTAAAAGACAAACACAGAAATGTGCGTTAGAGAAACTTTTCTTTAAGCCTTCATGTGTGCTGATGGTGGTGTTTCTGTCTTAGGAATTGCACAACTTTTCATGGCTGTGTCTCACATAAGTTGCCATCATAAAGACTTTCTGCATGCTTCTGTTCTGCTCCTATTGTAAAGGTTCTGCAGTGTCATGCATTTCCACCACTGCAAAGGAACTTACATGTTACTAGTGTTGTCCTTCTGGTGGTCACTGGCTAGTTGTTTTGTTATTCTAATCCTGGCTGATGACAAATCTAAGGATTATCATACAAGGTTGAACCAGATAATGTGACATTGTCATGCTTACTGAAATGATGGACCCAGAATGCAGCCCAAGACTTTATTTACAAAGAGAAACGAAGCACCAAAGTGCCAATCTGGCAACCAGGGAGAGTCTGTGGAGAAGGGAGAATTAGTAAAGGTGGGAATACCGGTTGGCTATTCTTATTTGCATACAGGAGCACGTTTCCAGTGGACGGTTTACTAGAGGGCTTGCTGAGAGAGGTTACTGGTCAGAGACGTGGAGAGTAGCAAGCTAGGAAGGCTGCCAGAGAGAGACCAAGGAGGCCGGTTGTGACAGCTCAGCTGTGAGGGGTAGCTCGGAGGTGAGGCAAGGAAACTCTGTAAAATTCACTAGTTGGTAGCATGCAGTCAAATTTTGACAAGAGCCAAAATTATCAACAGGCTAGGAATTTCTGTAGAGCCGTGTTACCATCATATGAGTTGGAACAATCTGTCGGTGAGCCACAGTCACAGCCGGTCATAAGTACAGCCAGCAATCCAGCCAATAAGTCACAGGTGTGAAACGCTAGCCCGCGGCGTGAGGCTCCACCTGAGGATGGAGGGAAAATGCACGCTGCCCATCAGTCCATCTACAAGATAAACACAACAACCAACCCAGCCAGCCCATACCATGACAGACATAGCAGATATTAAGCAGAATAAAATTAGGTCGAGGAGCAGAAAGCAATCTAAAGGAATAGTTTGGCTGGTTTGACAGTAAAAAAGAAAAAAGTTGGAGTAAGTGGAGTTATAGGAAGCGTGTTTACTAAATCTCTGTAACCCACTTCAAATCTCTGCATGAAGATGGGTGAACTATTATCAGTGTAACACACCCAGATTTCTGAAGAGTGGTCAGCAAAGTTAGATATATCCTATATTGCCAGAAGTATTCACTCATCTGTTTCTGCTTCTACAAACATGTGTGAAAGACTGCGTCGCTCTCGGGAGCTCAGAGAATTCCAGCGTGGTACCACCTGTGCAACAGGTCCAGTTGTGAAATTTTCTCACTGCTAAATATTCCACAGTCAACTGTTAGCGGTATTATAACAAAGTGAAAGTGACTGGGAATGTCAGCAACGTGGAAGGCCACATAAAATCACAAAGTGGGGTCAGCGGATGCTGAGGCACATAGTGCACAGAGGTCACCAACTTTCTGCAGAGTCAGTTGCTGCAGACCTCCAAACTTCATGCGGCCTTCAGATCAGCTCAAGAACAGTGTGCAGAGAACTTCGTGGAATGGGTTTCCATGGCTGAGTAGCTGCATCCAAGCCGCACATCACCAAGCACAATGCAAAGTGTTGGATGCAGTGGTGTAAAGCACGCCGCCACTGAGCAGTGAAGACGTGTTCTCTGAAAAGATGAATCAGCATGACACGAACACCAACATGACTGCACACCAGTGCAGCTCCATGAAGACGTGGGAGAGTGAGTTTGGTGTGGAAGAACTTGACTGGCCTGCACCGAGTCCTGTCCTCAACCTGACAAAACACTTTTGGGGTGAATTAGAGCGGGGACTGTGAGCCAGGCCTTCTCTCCAACATCAGTGTCTGACCTCACAAATGAGCTTCTGGAAGAATGGTTAAAAATTCCCATAAACACTCCTAAACCTGTGAAAAGCCTTCCCACAGGAGTTGAAGCTGTTATAGCTGCGAAGCATGGACTGACATCATATTAAACCCTGTGAATTAAGAATGGGATGTCACTCAAGTTGTGTGTGAAGGCAGACGAGTAAATACTTTTAGCAGTGTGTGATTGTGATGCTAAATTAGTGGGGTGCTCTTTTGATATTGTTTTATTTTTGGGTGCAGTCAAGCTTGCTGTTTCCTTGTTGTTTCCAACCTTTGAGCATGGATTAGCATAGCTAACCATATGTAGTATCACAGCTACTGCACATAAATGTGAGCATTAGTCATCTCAGCAAACCTTCTTCGATCGTTCTTTAACGACATATGTTGCATTTGACACGACAGTCTGAATCATCAATAGTTCAAGGTTACTATAAGTCAGTAGAGAGATTCTCACGCTCACAGACAGGAAGTTTTGAGCATGTGGAGGCGGTAGATCATCTTTACCTCCACCTCAGGTTTCCACCAGTTGTCTCTCTTCAGCAGTCTCTGTCTGCTCGATTTTCTTTAGCGTGATCTTTTCTCCTCCTTTTATTCTTCCTCAATCACTTCTTTTTACGTCTTCCCAGCAATTCTGTTTTCCACTTCGTCTCCTGCCACTGTCTTTCTGCTCTTTCCCATTCCCGGCATTCCTCTCTGAGTCCTTTTTTCTGTCTCTCCTGGCTGGAGCCTTTCTCTAATCCCAACCTCACTTGTTGGTATTTTCCTTTGACCTTTACACCCTTCTCTCTTTGTCATATCTCTATATTGTTTTTTATCCTTTCCCCCAACTTTTTCTTCACCCTTCCCGCTTTCTTTCCCCTTTCTCTGTCCATCTTTTCCTCCTTGATATTTTAAAGAGAAAAGCAGCAAGAGAAAGTTAAAACGCACCTGGACCAGTTGTCTGTCCATCTGTCACAGATGGCATTTCTTCTCTTCTCTTCTCTTCTCTTCTCTTCTCTTCTCTTCTCTTCTCTTGTACACTTTATTTCTTGAGTAACTTTTTTTCAATCTGTCCTGTATCCCTGCAGCTTGTCAAACAGTGACTCAGGCAGCTGCTAGGAAACACCTGGGAAAGCCACAACAACCACCATCAGAAGTATCCAACTGAGTGTGGACAGGGAATAAACATGCTAACATCCCATAACACATGCTAATAAGGGCCAAAAAAGCAAGCCCTTTTAGACGTCCAGGGGAAAAGATTGGTGATGAGGTTTTGACTCAAGGCTTACACAGTAGCAGCACTAACTGTGAGCAGAATTAAAAGGATCTTTGGTACCTAAAAGTGATGCAAGGCTAACTGTACATATAAAGCCAAAGATACAGACTAATGGCATGTTTATGGGCTAAATCAATCAAATTTTTAGTTATTTCTACCATTTTATCTCTATTTTCAACAGATCTGAATAAAAATTATATAGTTTTTTGGAAAGTTTTCATACGGAAACTAATAAATCCTAAGTATTGCTTTAGGGCACAAAAGCTCAGTCATAAATATTAAAATGTTCCAATTCTAAAGTTTATATCAGACAATTTCATTTTTACACGCGTTGCTTTAGACATTATATAGTTTGGAAACAATACTACACACTGTTTTACAATCTGTGCTTTATTTTTAATGTTAAATTTCAGCGGGTCCTCCTGTGTGGAGACAAGTGGAAGGTAGCATTGTTTTTATGGGGATGGCAGCACCAGATTAAAAGCTTAGAGCCATGCTGGAAAAACCTGACAAGCCCAATTTCATGGCTACATTTGGAAGACTAGATTCCCAGTTGCTCCACCGATATTTCAAATTCTGGTTGCAGTTAGCACCTCCCAAGTGTGAATGTTTAACAATATGAAATGAAACGGAGTGCTGCAGGAAAAAAAAAAAAGGGGGCATCAATCATTCATCCTTGGGTTACATTTAAGGGCTTACTGTTCACTGTTTTTGATAAACAGAAAACACAAACCAACCCTCAGATGCAGCCGGCTGGATGAAAAGCTTGTTCTGGTGGGATACTGGGTGGTGGTTTGGTGCAGTACCCTCCCTTGGCACGAGCTTTTACGGGGCGTTTAACAGAGCGAGCACACATGTTTTTGTGGAGCGGTTAGCCCTCACATTTAGATTCATCATTACCCACAACCAGCATCCGTGTTCTCATTATTTTTCCCTTTTTTTCAGTCCAGACATGTCGGTTTTTCTTATTTTGCGCATTTGTGTCTGTAGAAGCTTTATGTAGAAGCCAGTAAAACGCCAAATGGAAATCATACTGTTTCTGTGAGGGAGCATTTGTTGCACCTTCATCCATATTGCCCCACAGTACCACGTGTGGCTGCGTGTTTAAGATGGGTGGCCTCACAGCTGAATGAAGAGCCCCATCACGTGCTGCAGCTTCATTTGTTTCGTGAATGTCATGTTGTCATTATGTAATTTATATCGAGTGTAATTCTGAGCAGAAGACAAACACACAGTTGGGCTTCCTAGTTCATCCTGACATTGTTTGTGTGATCTGGACACACACTTCTAAAGATTTACAGCTGTGGAACGATAATGCAGGTTGAGACAGCCTCATGAATCATAATGCAGCCATGAGGTCACTGGCTGGCTCAGTGGTGCGTGACCCCTCTAACCTCTGGCCAGTTTGTAGAGCACTGTGGCAGCATTTGATGTGCCCATGGCCTTTTGGTAAAACTAAACGGTCTGTTAAACTGCATGCTGCAGAGCTGCAACTGAGCCTTGCGGGTGCATGTCTCTGTCTGCGCGTCTCTGTCAATAAAAGTGAAAACGAAATTTCACGGTGATATAAATTATAAAGTCGTTCTCTCAGTAGTGAGAGGGTTGGGATTTCAGTTTCGAACATTGCTTTCTCACAGCAAGAACAATTTGTGGTCTCTGAATCTACACACATCTAAGTTAGACTGTTACGATTACACGATCACAACCTGGAGAACATGTATGCATGTGTTGTTTTTCATTGCAACCCACTTATATGTTTGGTTCAAATCTAAACGCACCACATCTATCCCGCAGTGGCCTACAATACTTCACTGTCTGATCGTTGCATTGTTAGTCTTTTGTCTGGGCGTACAGGTGGGACCTTCCATTAAAGCACCTCTCCAGTATAAAATCATTTCCACCTCAACATCACAACCTTATTTCCTCTATCCGCTGTATTATATTTGCCCGTAAAGTGTTAACACGGCCATTAATGAGCGTTAAACATGAACTACATGCCCTGACGGCGTCATGGGAAGCTGAAATCTAATTCCTCCCCTTTCACTTTCTTTCCTCTCTGCTGGCCTCCCCACATGGTCAGCAGAGCTCTGCTGTTTGGATCAGAGTGCATTTTCTCACAGGATCAGTCTCCTGACACACACAGCAGTTTGGTTTTATTTACTGGCTGCTGTTGTTGTTACTCCCATGTGAAAGCTCATACTAGTTTTTAACAATCTTGGGTTTTGTTTTTTTTTTTGGTGATGCATCCTCTGGTAGTTTTTCTGAACTCTACTCATTTCCTCTCCCAACCCAGCGGCCTTGGCTCTTGTTGTCACCTAAATAAGCAACGGCTTTGTTAAGTTGCATCTGCCGACAGCAGCATTACTAAAACTTACAGCTCATGGAAGTCTCCTTTATCCCCACCTCTAAAACAGAGAGTCTTATTTTCTCTCACTGATTATTAGCACTCATTTTTAAGTTTTTTAGAGAGACTCGTTCTCTGTCGCGTTCCTGCTTTTAAAACTGAAAAGACTTGTTGCTGAAGTCGTAATGAAAGGACAGGAGGTTCCTCGTAGCAGCTATCAGAGGTAGCATGCCGACTGCTATCTGCCAGTAGGTTGTCCAACCAAAGTCAGCTGCTCCGTTGGAGATGAGACAAGCGCCTTTTGTGTTGCTACTTTCCTATACTGATGCCTATATGTGATGCCAGAATTTTGGTTTGAAACCTTTCTAGCCAAAGTGCAGTGAAGCCAGATGAAAGAAAGGAATGAAGGAAGGAAGGAAGGAGGAGTATACAGCCAGGGAAAAGGACAGAAAAGATTATTTCAGTGCAATTAGAGCGAGTGGAGAGGATATGATTCATGTGGAAATGCTGATACAAGGTACTTCACTAAAAGATGAGTTGCTCAGAGTACTAGAGGGTGACTCTGCTATCTTTACCGGAGACTGAAAATCATTCGACCCTTGAGGAACCGAGGAGCACAAAGGTTAAAATCACTTGGGCAGAGAGACAGCCTCCTAGAAGATGCAGAGCAAAGCTGCTGCTGGTGACAGTACTGTTTCTTTTAGTGCGTAGTACACGTGCGGTGGATGGCAGGAGTTGAGCTGCTGGATTGGAAGCAGATGCAGGAACCTCATTCAGGTTTAAAACCTTAATCTCTCCCCATCTGGCTCAGTCTTTGGCCTTGTGGAGGGAAACGCTGAAGGTAAGGTAACTAGAGGGTGGAGGTTGAGAAGCTGGGAGGAAAATGTCACAAGGGTGGGAAGGAAATGTGAGCCTGAAGGGAGAGGAGGAATGGTAGTAGTTGTGTCAGGGACACTGCTTTGTACTATGGTTTGAGGAAACAAATATTACTCTGTAGGTTCAAGCCAAGTTTTGAAAGACTGTGAGAACAGGGGAGGAGAGGAAGTGAAATGAGGGCAGAGGTCTAAAACTATATGTCAGGCTGAACCTATGGGATTGGGAGGTGGTTACTATATCCACCAGGTGCTTCACTTTACGGATACCCAAGGTAGATGAAGTCTGAGCCAAAAAAATCAAACCTAATTAAAGTTCTAAATGTCACATTAAATCTTCCACTGGCTAAGGTGCCACTGACTTGGAGCATAGTTTTTTGAGCTACACCCTCACCCTCACCCGCTCCCTCCTCACCCCCAACTCAGTTGCAGCATTTAGAGGATAAAGAGCTACAGTATGTAGAATACAGTATTTTATAGTAGCTCGGACCACAGAGGGGCGGAGATGCTGTTGGACAGACAGTATTGGAAGTATAGAAGAGATGGGATGTCTTTGTGAGCCAGTCCTTCCTGCAGACTGTCAGCTGCTGTAAGGTCATGACCTCAAAATATATTAGAATCACTATCAAATGCTTTAAGTAAAACAGTGTGAATATTTTGATATAGTATGTTATACAGCATATTTGTGACAAAGGACTAGGAAGGAAAACTTAATGCCTTCTACTGTTTGCTCCTTGCGATCACTGTGCTCCTCCGGAGATGTGTTGAATAGGCAGGAGAAGGAAGGGAGGATCTCAAGGGCCCTCTGGGTGTCTGCTGGTCAATGTGCAGCAAGAGGAAGAGGAAGATTTGGAGATAATTTAGCTGAATTTATCCGGACTGTATGTCAAACACTTCCCCTTCTGGTCATGTGTCTATAAATGCCTGCTCCATTTGAGGTGGGGTCCTTACTGGTGTAAGGATGCTTGGATTAAACAATGCTCTCTCCCACAGCCTGCAAACCTCCACTGCATGACTGATCTCTTGGTCAGCAGATACTCTCCCTCCTCACAGTCAGCCCCTTCCTTTCAAAATAAAAGTTGCTGCAACACACCACACTTCTCAGCCTCCACAGGAAAGCCTATGTCAAGGCACTGGAGAGGAAAATTTGTCCATTAGTTGAACCTCTTATTCAGGAAGAACAGTACGGTTTTCGTCCCGGCTGTGGAACGCTGGATCAGCTCTTTATTCTCACAAGGGTATTTCAGTATATGTGGGAGTTTGCCCATCCAGTCCACATGTGTTTTGTGGACTTGGAGAAGGCATTTGACCATGTCCCTCAGGGGGAATCCTGTGGGTGTTGCTTTAAGAGTACGGGGTATCTGTTGTTTCGAGCCATTCGGTCCCCCTGCAGCGAGACCTTGGTCTGCATTGCTGGCAATAAATCTGACTTGTTGCCAGTGGGTGGCCGCCCTCACCAATTCTATTCATAATTTTTACAGACAGAATTTCTAGGTGAAGCCAAGTGGTTGAAAGCTTCCACCAAGGTGGCTTCAAATCTTGTCTCTGCTTTTTCTGTATGGTCCCGTTGGCTTCATCTGGTTGTGGCCTCCAGCTCACGCTGGAGCTGTTTGCAGCCGAGTGTGAAGCAGCGGGAATGAGAATTAGCAGCTCCAAGTCCAATGTTATGATTCTCAGGAAGAAAAGGGTGGCGTGCCCACACCAGATCAGGGAGGAGTTTAAGTATCTCGGGGTCTTGTTCATAAGTGAGGGGAGCAGGGCAGTGATGTCTGCAGTGATGTACACACTGTACTGGTCTGTTGTGGTGAAGAGAGAGCTGAGAGTAAAAGCAAAGCTGTTGATTTACTGATTGATCTACGTTCCTAACCTCACCTATGGTCATAAGGTCTGGGTAGTGACCAAAAGAATGAGATCATGGATACAAAGGGTGGCTGGGCTCAGCATTAGAGGTAGTGTGAGAAGTTAAGTCATTTGGGAGAGACTCAGAGCAGAGCCACTACTTGAAAGGAGCCACTGAAGTGGTTTGGGATCACACTAGGATGCCTCCCGGGTGCCTCCTGGGAAAGGCCCTGGGGTAGACCCAGGACACGCTGCAGAGATTACTTCTCTCGGCTGGCCTGGGAATGTGTTACCCCGGATGAGGTGGAGGAAGTGGCTGGGGAGAGGGAGGTCTGGGCTTCTCTGCTGAGGTTGCTGCCTTTTCAACCCAGCTGTGGTAGAAAAGTGGCAGAAAATGAATGGATCGATGGAACACACCATCCCCAGTGGATGTTCTGCAGGATCAACAAGAAACTGCAGGCTTGACATAAGTCTATTTTTCAGAAAACTGCATACGGCATCTTAATAGCATGCAGATGAATGCTAAAGGACAGTTGATGTTACACCAGATGCAACATTAATCCAAAAAGAATCTAGTGGCATCTAATAACTAGATCTTGTCACAGGTCAATCTGTGATTGTTGAGCAAGAGTAGAGAGACAAAGTCAAAATGTTTGTTTTGTTAATCACTTCAACAAGTTTTTTCATCTTGTAAAGCTGCAAAACGTCACAATTGTCACAATTTACTTTTTCAGTGAGGCCTTATTATGCTTGAAGCAAATGTTCTACATTTGTTTAAGAACAGACATGGAAGTTAAAACTTGTGGTTTCTGCACATTGTCTTCCTTGTAATAAAGAAACTTGGCATGCAGCTTTTTTCTTTATATACTCTATCATACCAGTTATCGTGAATATACGCAGTGCATGTTTGCAAGTGTGTGAAAAAAAATGTCTCTCTTTCTCTTTTGTATTCATTAGAGTGAGTGCATGTGCCCAAAGCTTTTGTAGACTGGGAATGTGTGTGCGCCTTTATGTGTGTGCGAGCATTATTTTCCCAGATCTCAGTTCCAGAGAAGCACTTGGCACTGAAAACTTGGGCTGTAACACTTAACAGCAGAGTTGTTTACTCTTTATACTGGCCCACTTCACCCTCATTTTGGGAGGGTTTCTCTGCCTTTGGCATAGCAGCATGTAGACATTTTTACAGCTTACTATGCTCAACACCATCTTGCTAACGGCTTTAATGGTCTAATGGTTCATGTGTGTTTTTTTGTAATAACTCCAGGTTGTGGATCAAACCTTGAGAAAGGCAAATGCTCGATCATATGACTTAGATTCTGAAAATGTGCACATGTGACTGCACTTGTTTGCAGTGTTGACGATAAGTGCTGGAAAATGATATAACACAATAAATTCTAAATCTCACTTCTAGGTGGGGAGAAAGTGAAGCCTCCCCACTGAAATCGTCTGTTGTCTCAGCAGTATCTTAAATAAGTGGTTATGCACTAACCCTCTAATGTCCAGCCAGTCATTATTACAAAATAAGCTGTGACTGAGCAAGTCAAAACCCCAATCATCATGATATTATGACCAGCTTGCTGTGTATTAGCCCACATATATACAGTAACTGCTGCAAACAACCCCAAAAAATCTTAACTGGAACCACAGCTACCCTTCAAATGAATAAGTGCAAACATTCCAGGGTATTTTGAGATTATCCCCTTTAACATCTGACATTTTTACAGATGTTGCAGTGGAAATGTCAAAGCAGCACCTTGCAGCACTGTAGAGCGTAGCAGAAAGCATGGGTGGCCTCAGTGTGAATGGGACCCCAAACCGTGGCTTATGCATGGAATTTGAGGGTTATCTAGATAGCAACACATGGCACGTTTCCTAGGAGGCCGTTACTGGATGCATTGCATCAATATCAATCCTTTAAGGCCCAACCAGCCCTACAATTAGTCCGCACTAATCTCTGGGGAAAAGTGTCATCACAATTTGATGAATAAAAGTGATTACTACTTGCCAAGAAGTTGACACATTCAAAATTTGGCTGAAGCGGCTGGCTACAGATCGCACGCACGCTTTGTCTTTTCATCTCGTGAAGGGGTAACTGTTCCAAACGGAGCAGTGGGAGTGTGACTCAAGCCTGTGATGGGAGGGGAAAAAAATTATGATTTTAATAATGTGTGTGTGGCGAAGCATGGTGTTTACAACTGCTCTATTCTTGAAGTAAAACCATAGTCGTGCTCTTTGGCCCTTGTAAAGAAAAATACATTACCGGGTGCCAAACATTACCTGGTTTGCACAGAAGCAAAATTTTATTATCCTTGCAGAACTGATTGGATCCATTTTAAAACGAGGAATATAAAATGAAAGATTTTGCCGTTTGTCTCCGTCCGAGTGAATCTGCACACCCAGGCCCATTTTTAATTGCTTCAAAAAGCTTTGTTTTTCTCTTTCTAATATAAAATAACTGTAGAGGTAATATTTAATGTTACTGAGCATTAGCATTAGTGTTCACCGTCAGGAGACAAGGTGGTAAGATTAAAGAGAGACACTTTAGCCTAAATGAGTCATTGTGTCAGCAGATATTTGGCGTAAAAGGAGGTGTGGGGGAATGTTAGGAGGGAATTACGGGTACATTTTCCACCACTGTCCTCAAACCTGCCAAGCCCAAACACCAAGCTTAGACAGCAGCCAGCTTACTTAGTGGCTGCACTCTGTCTGTCCTCAGCATTAGACACTTCAGCTAATGCTTTGGGCTGGAGCATTAGCCGCACTGGGAAGAAGTATGTTTGCCTTGGAAGTGGTAGCCTAGCCAATGAGTGCTGCCATCCATGTCAAGTAGTACACAGTATTATACCATCTCAGGCAAACTTGGACGCCTAACGTGAGGAATTAATTTGCGGTTGTTTCAACACGAGCCTGAAGTGGTCGGCCCAGAGGCAGTATCGCATCCAGGGGTCAGTAGGGGTGTAATTATAGAGAAATCTGTTTAAATATTTTAACATATTTATTGATGCTGCGTGACATGTGGAATTATGCCGCTCTTGCGTCAAGACTGCACAGGCTTCCCAGTGAGTGTTTTTTTTTTTTTTTTTTTTTTTTTTATTGGGGA
>VUQJ01029555.1:95541-106480 GCA_015108635.1 Andinoacara biseriatus
CTCAAACACAGCGCAACTTCATCTATGCTGGCGAGCCCTACGCACTCACCTTCCACCACCCCTTCACCGCAGGCCCCGGAAGGGGATGGGTCAAAAGTAGGGTCAAGTGTTGGACCACCTCAGAGGTCAATGCTGGAGAAATTTCGGCTAATTAACCCCCGATCGGCTTCAAGAGCATCGCCATCTGTGGTTGAGATGGCTTTACAGGAGGAAGATGACCTGTCGGAGTATGGTGAAGATGGATTGACACCTACAGGGTCAGCGTGCAGCAGTGTTAGTAGCAGTGCTACAGCCAAACAAATGGCTACAAAGACCCCTCCGTTATCCCTCACTGCACCTAGCAAAACGTCCTCATCCTCGTCCTCTTCATATGCAAAGGCTTCTGCCGGTGGCAGCAGGTCTGCAGCCTCCTGCAAAGACAAGGAGGACAAAAGCAGGTCTGGTAAATCTTGTAAGGACAGCTCTCCACCGAAAGAGGAGCGTGATGCATTTGCCGACTCCACAAAAAAGACCTCAAAAATTGCCAGCCTCATCCCTAAAGGAGGGAAGTCATCGTCAGGGAAGAAAGATGGTGGCACCTCCCCAGCTTCAAGCGGCATCCCAAAACCAGGACTCAAAGCTCCCTCAACAACATCAGCAAAGACGCAAAGTCAGTCTCAGAGCCCAAACCAGGCCGCCTTAAACAGCAACGGAAATATGCGGGGAGGAGAGGGAGAGAGGGCCAAGCTGACCAAAGGAGGGCAAAGTGGGAGTTTCTACATCCAGCGCCCCATGGGGGGCCCAGAGGGCAAACGGACCAGCATGACCTTGTCCACCAGTACCTCAGCCCTGTCTGGGTCTACTGTGGGAGGAGGTGGTGGAGTTGGAGGAGGAGGAACACCAGGAGGAAATGGAGTAGTTCAGCTCCCCCAGCAGCAGCAGCACAACCATCCCAATACTGCCACCGTGGCCCCCTTCATGTACAGGTGAGATATTTGTATTGGCATTCACAGGGCACCCAGGGAGATCACCCTGATGACCTTCTGTTTTCCAAAACCTCACCTGCACACATTCAGACACACGCTCACAGCCACTCATACAACCCCTGAAATCTTGGAGTTCTCCCAGTGATCAGCTGGAGCCTCCCCACTGTGCATCTTGCTCTCGCCTCCACATCCCTTCACAGGCATCACTGAACAAATTAACATCCACTCCCTGCTGCTTGCCAAAGCCTCTTATTTAACTGTCTGGGTTTCATCTTTGATGTGAGAATCCAGACATTGGCAGTGTTCAAGGACCCATTCCCCTTCTCTTCATTGAGCCAGTGTTGTTAGAGGCATGCATCTGGCACATGGTTTCATGATGTTACAGCAATCAGAGGTGTGGGAAGTGCGTAAATCCCAAAGAAAAAAAAAATAGAGGAGCCGCCAAAGTCTCTGGGATGCCTTTGTGTTAGGAGAGAAAGGGACTTAGGAATCCCATTAAACAAGACTAAATCCTTCACCCTTTCTCTCTGGTGCAGTCAGCTCTGCCACTTTCGAGCATTAGCATTCCTTTAATCCCACACATTTAGCAAGTCGCTGCGGCTATCAGTCCTGGGCAGATAATGAGTGATAGTCAGTGCTGACGAAGGGAACTAAAACTTAAACTGTGAAAGCACACAGGCAGCCTACTCAGTGAGCAAAAGTAAACAGAAACACTGAGTGTAGTCGATGGACCATCTGTGATGTGAGTTTTCTGAGGGAACATTTTAAAGCTTGGACTTCTTCTCACTGTTTGCTGCCATCTTGGTCAGTAATGGAACTAGGAAGTTCAAATTTGGCTGCATTCAGTCAAATTAGGCAAACTGCGTCCATCACAGCTGCTCCCAAACATATTTTTAACCATTTTTCCTCCACAATTATTTCCAAAAACATGCATTAGTTATTAAGTCGCTTTTATTTTATTTTATGGCCTTATCAACTTTGCATCTGAAGAGGATACAAAAGCGCAGTTGAGAGTTTAAATTTGTTCATAATTAGAAGCAAAAAGCAGAGTTAATAGAATGTCAGAATCTCTCTGCTTTTAGGGCTGGACCACCTCAAAAATGTTACATACATATACTCTGCATTAACCCATCACATGCAGTATGTAGCAGGGGACAACTAGAAAGTGCCCGGGGAACAACCTGGCCCATTATTGGTCAAGGGTCCACAGTGATGCTAGTCCAAGGATTCAATCCAGCATCCTCTCAGTGATAAACCTTCTTCTTCTCCTCTAGGCTCCATCCATCCATTCACTTGCGCTTCACCTTTTCAGGGTTGCGGGGGGGGCTGGAGCCTATCCCAGCTGACATAGGGTGAGAGGCAGGGTGCACCCGTGACAGGTCGCCAGCCTGTCGCAGCGCCAACAGAGAGACACAGACAACCATTCACACTCACATTCATACCTATGGCCAATTAACCTAATCCCAGTAAGTGCATGTTTTTGGACTGTGGGAGGAAACCCATGCAGACACGGGGAGAACATGCAAACTCCACACACACACACACAGAGAGGCCGGGCCAAGGTGGAATCAAACCCAGGCCTTCCAGATGGTATTCAAACTGTGAGGCAGCAGTGCTAACCACTGCACCACTGAGCTAGATAATAGTAGGTATAAAATGGTAGGTGAGGGAGTACATGCAGGGCTGGTTGAAGCTGTTAATGCTGACAAGATAATGACTAATACTGTCTTCAGCCAGAAACATGAAAGTCTTTTCCAATTGCTGTACAAGTTTGTGTCTCTTTCTTCTGTACTGACCTTGTGGCATTTTATTCTGACCATTGAACTTCATTTCATGAAGGCTGAATGAGGAATTTCCATTATAATGAACTCAAAATTTAAGGTTTAAATGTTGGTGTGACTGGGCCTGTTGCTCTACCCATCCATCCATCCATCCATCCGCTTATCCAGTTCCTCTTGTCATAGGGCAACAGGCGGCGTACCCCCTGGACAGATCACCAGTCTATCACAGGGCTAATGCAGAGAGACAGACAAGCATTCATACTCACATTCACATCTATGGCCAATTTAGAATCACCAGTTAATCTTGCATGCATATCTTTGGACTGTGGGAAGCCAGGGTGCCTGGAGTGGGCCCACGTGGGTCCAGCTGGCCAGTGGATTTTAAACCAGGATCTTCTCGTTAAGATTATTCTCATCTGTGGTGAAAAAGTCTCGAGGAACAGTAATTCATACGCCATCACTACCATTCTGCTCTGTTCCAAGATATTTCTTTGTGCTCGCATTTCTACAGCTTCCATGTTCATCCTCCTCTTCTCATTCTAAAAATGTTCCTCATCCAGAGACGCCAGGATGCATACAGTAAGCGTAAAGGCCTCCTCCTGTGCTACCAGCATTTTTGGCCCAATTAAGCATCCTTGTCTTGTTTGGTTTCTTTCTCCCCACCCACTTTAAGTTGTTGTATCTGCCAAGCTTAACAGATCACTGTGGTTTTGAGATTTTAGCTGAATTTAGTATGCAGAATTAATTTTCACCCATCGCTCTCTCTCTCACACACACACACAGTTGCACACAGAGAAATGTAGTTTGCAAAGTCAGTCCTTCTCCTCTGCTCCCGTAATCTAGGCTGAGCTGACCAGTTTTACAGGAATGATTAAAAATATCCTGCTCAAAAAAGAGGCTGCACAGCTCCTCCAGGATGGCACATCAATACGTGCCATTGCCAGAAGGTTTGCTGTGTCTCCCAGCACAGTCTCAAGAGCATGGAGGAGATTCCAGGAGACAGGCAGTTACTCTAGGAGAGCTGGACAGGGCCGTAGAAGGTCCTTAACCCATCAGCAGGACCGGTATCTGCTTCTTTGCAGAAGCAGGAACAGGATGAGCTCTGCCAGAGCTACAAAATGGCATCCAGCAGGACACTGGTGTCAATGTTTCTGACCAAATAATGAGAAATGGACTTCATGAGGTGGCCTGATGGGCCCACCGCCCTCTAGTGGACCCTGTGCTCACTGCCCGGCACTGTATAGCCTGGCATTTTGCCATAGAATACCAGAAGTGGCAGATCCACCAAAAGGCATCCTGTGCTTCTCACAGATGAGAGCAGGTTCATCCTGAGCACATGTGGCAGACATAAAAGGGTCTAAAGACGCCGTGGAAAATGTCATGCTGCCTGTAACATCATTCAGCATGAGCGGAGGGCCGCACAGACCTCTACAGGCTGGGCAACAACACCCTGCCATCAGGTATCAGGAGGAAATCCTTGGACCCACTGTCAGACCCTATGATGGTGCAGTGGGTCCTGAGTTCCTCATGTAGTAAGAGAATGCAACTAACCAGGCTTGCCTGACCAAAATCCAGTAGAAGACCATCAGTAGAAGACCAGCTTTGGTCCATTTGACATCACCAGGTTGTATCTCAGACTGTCCAGGAACTCAGTGATGCCCTGGTTCAGATCTGGGAGGAGATCCCCCAGGACACCATCCAGCATCTCATTAGGAGCCCCGACACAAGCATGTGGGGGCCATACAATTTACTGAGTACCATTTTGAGTTGCTGCAATGACATTTCAGCAAAATGAGCTAACCTGCTGCATCATTTTTTAATTTCAATTTTCAGGGCGCCTTTGAATTCAGCCCCTGCAGGTTGATCATTTTTATTTCCATCAAAGCTGTGGCATCCTTTCATTCCTGAGACATTACTCAGTCTATATCAGTGTAGATATCCAGCGTGATTTTTTTTTCCCTCACTGAGATCTGATGTGTTTTCAAAGTGTTCCTTTAATATCTTCGAGCAGTGCACTAAAATGGGTGGTGCAGTTAATAAAACAAATGGAAAATTTTCTCAAAATTGCAACAGTTTAAAGCACATTTCATTACACCAGCAGCAACACACCTTCCTTTTGAAAGGAGCAGAGTCAAATATCTTATTACTGCAGCAGCCATTTTCCCCCATATATCTATTCTCTTATTTTTGGGTGATATTGTGCCACAGCAGTGGCAGCGAATATCTCTGTCTCTGTATTTGTGAATCCACTGAGGTGAGGGAAGCTTGCAGGAAGAAAAAAGCTTTTTCACATGAGCTGAAGTCACAGGCTGATGCTGTTGTCGCAATTGGAAGCCAATTCTTATCTGCAGCTCTGCAGGTGGCGGTGGTCCCTGGTGTGTGTGCAGTGTGTATATATTGGAAGAAATGCATGCTGTTCAGTAGCTTGTGCTTAGTTCTCCCCGTGCTTCCCTCTCTGTGTGCCTGTTTTTGTTTTCTCAGTTTTTTATATGCAAGTTTTACTGTGTGTATGTCAGGATTCTGTGTGTGGTTTGAAGCGTTAGTTTGCATGTGTTTCATTGTGCATGCGTTCCCGTGTGAGGGTGCATTTTATTGTGTTTATGTATCAGCTGTGTAACTGTGTTGTTCTGTGCCTTTAGTCTGTTTTTGCATGGTTTTGTGGCGCTTTCACTGTTCAAAGTTTGTATGTATGTGTAAGACTGTTATCTTGCGAGGAGCATTGGACTCCATCCGCGTTTCTTCAGATCAGCAAACAAACAGGGGAGTGTGAGGTGGCTCAGGCTGGGCGAGAGGAGGCAGGTGCACTCACGTATCTCATGCAATCTCCTGCACAGACACACTCAGAATACATCTCATCTGAGAGTGTCCCCTCCTCCCTTTTGAGGTGTCCATCTGTTGAATATGTAACCGAGACCAAAATCTCTGAGAAATGCAAACTGTTTTCTTGCTTAACAACATAGAAACACACACTGAAAACAAAGGGGATAAAACCCTGGCTGTTACTTAAAGTCAAACCATAAAATATTTCAGGTATTGTACTTTAACCTCAATATTTCTAGGATTTTAAATACTCAGCAGGCCTTAAAATCTTTATGGTATCTTGTATCCGTTTTTTAATGCAATGTTAAACTACTACTAGATGGTACTCATTCAGGTTGATGAAAGAGGATTTTTGTCTTTGGGGTGCATTGGTAAAAAGCTTCAAATGTGAAATAAACTTTACAGCTTTCATCGAATTTAGTCAAATCTTTCCCTCCGTGGCTGCAGTGGCTGTAATAGAGTTTGGGTTTATCAGATGTTTCAGTCTGTTTTCTTAACTGCTGTGTGTTATTTGCTCTTTGCGCCTTCAGGACATTCTCAGAAAATGACTGCACAATGGTGGCCCCGGCCGACCCCTGCCTCAGCCCCACCAAGGGAGAGCTGGTCTACAGCAAGACAGCCAAACAGTGCCTGGAGGAGATATCAGGTATGCAGCAGGTCACCATACATGTGTAGATAATATTTCTCAGTGTGGGTGTGAGGCTGTGCATAAGCATTTTTGCATTAAGATCGTTGTACCTGTAGATGAATAATTCTGCTGCAGTGCTATGCTACATGCTAAAGGAACTGATTTGAAAATGACCTTTTCCTTCATTAAAGAACTGGAAAAATGTGTTAGCATCGATGGAGACTGTTGTTACAATATGCATTAGCTTTCCTTTGTAATATTTGTGAAAGATGAGGCTTTTGGGCCTGTTAATGGCATATAGGTGAAAAAGAAGCTGCACGATGAGATTTTTTTGAAAGCTACTGCTGTGGCTAACACAATGTACTGGTGTTATGCAGTCGGTGTGTGTGTGTGTGTGTGTGTGTGTGTGTGCTAAAGTGAGCCTGTTTGTGTTTGCTGGGTGGGTGGGGGTTGGGGGATTCCTGTTCTGTCCTGGTTTCATGTGGGGAAAGGAAAAGGTCAGCGCTGACAGCTGGACACGGGGAGCATCTGTGGCTGTGTTTACATCCTGCGGGCTGCCATCAGCTGATACAATTGCGTTGCTGCATCACCACCAGTCACCATGACACATTATCACCGGTACATGCACGGGGGGTTGTTGTCAGTCTCAGAGAAGGGGCTTGTTCCTGCAAAGTATCACACGACGGTAATAAATATATATAAATCTTGTTTGTTTGCAAAGAGAGACAGCTGCAGGCATCTTCATCGTCTTCAGTGTTTAATTGTAGTCCTGTGGAAATCGCTGTAGCTGTTCTTCTATATCTGAGAGGTTAAGATCGAGGGACCACTTTAAAGGAGTTTCTAACCACAAACTTAAATTCCTGACAAGGATGAGAGGTTAAACCAGGCGATGGACCATCAAAACACAAACCGCTGCCACAGAGAAATCCGTTTGTCTCAACTGCGTTTTCCCAGTTTCCCAAATGAAGAGTTCACTGTGACATTATAGGTCTTTGGTTTGCCTTAAATTCAGAGCCCACATCTGTGGTACATGTGACCTCTCCTCCTTTTTGTTTAGGGCGATAGCTCTTTTGTCACTTCATTTTCCTGCAGAGGATATTTTAAGACTTTTTGCACATGATTTGGTTTTTACATTTTAGGAGAGCAGGTCACTTGAAGTCTTGTTGATGTCTTCATTTGAAATCAGACCTCCTAACTCAGATGTCAAGTTCAAAGTGAAGCCAGAGGGCCAGCATGCACAAACAACAGCACGTGATTATAGGTCTGGGGATGTCAGGTCGGCAGCAACATTCCAGACATTTTGCTTTGGTCGCGGCTTTTCCAAAACCCGTGATTTCAAGGATAAAATTAGACTGCAGCGCTGACCGTTCTCTTTGTTTGTGATCCATTACAAACACTTGCTTTTTGATGTCACACGCTTCATGGTCATTGCAGTCTTCATTCTTCCTGCTCTTTCTCTGTCGAGAGGCAGAAATGAGTCTCTGAGAAGTGCATGCATACCACAAATACCACATGACAAGTCTTCTCATTTTACATATAAAGTCTGAACGAGTGTCAGTGAGAGCAAACATCAAAACTATATAACGCTTTATTCATATGTTGAGACTCAGCGCCACAGTATATTTGTCTTTTTCTGTTCACCTTGTGTTCACGATAACGCCCAATTTCATGATGAATGGGGCATCCACACACTAACATGAGTGTCTCATAGTGTATGATGATTAGGATCAGCCTGATTGTGTTTCTGAGGCAACCGCGTCCAGCGTCCTCTAGCAGTCAGTAGCCACGATTGGAGAATGTTGTGGTAGACAGCTGTGACTAATAGAGAGAGTGCTAATAATGCCTCCACTGATTGATGGGAATATGTTGGCTCTGTGGTCTCATTGTTGATCCGTGATAAGCTGCAGCCTCGCTGCTTTAGCTCCTCAAGATAGCATTTAATTAAGTTTGGGTGGTCGGAGTGGTGCAGCGGGGGCTGCAAGCTTACAGGTGCACTGTCCAAGCAACTCATTGTCACGCTGTGAGAGGAAGAGCGATGGAGAGACGCTGAGGAAGAGGGGGGAAGAGAGGGCGGCAGGATGAGGGCTGAACAGAAAGTGAGAGAATGAGAGATTAAGTGGAAGAGAGGGGGATAAACACAGAGGGGGATAGAGGGAGAGAGCGAGAAAGAGAGAGAGAGAGAGAGAGACGCAGCCACACCGAGAGCTATGTGAGCCCATTTGCCGGCTTCACCGCCGCTCACTCTCCGCTGTGAGGAGAGAGGAACCATCAGAGAGGAGGCAGCAGGAGTGTGGCTGTCAGGTGGTAATTAAAGGAGAGGCAGAAGGTAGGGGAGATAGATAAGAGTGAATGAAAGCACTGCCATTTAATAAGGGAAAAGATAAAGAGAGCGCAAGAGGAAGAGAGAATGTGTGAGGAGCGGGAGATGTAGCGACTCATTCATCCACGCCCCTGACTGTGGTGAAGCAGGAGAGAGGAGCCAAGAAGACAGAGAGACAGCATGCGGACAGGGGAAGGAGTGGAAGAAATGAATGTTTGTGTCTGGCTCAGTGTCTGACCATGAGTATGGGCTGGCTCAGCGATGGACCTGGATTTTACCTACATGCCTGAGAAGGTGGTTTTCTCTCCACTCTTCTCCCTCTGCTTGCTTTCCCTCCAGCCCACTGAAGCCTGGACATCAGTCGGGAGACGCGGGACGTTGGGATCCATCTCTTATGCTTCCACTGTCCTCTGTGCTCTCCTTCCTTCCATATGCTTTCTCATTTTTTCTCAGCCAAGATGTGAAACAGAGTGCCACGCACAGGTAGATCCACTTGCATGCATAGTTTCAGTCACTGAGCCACCAGTGGTAAAGGGGTAAGCTGAAAAGGGGAAGGGATGAAGAGAGGCGCGGAGTTCTCGGTGTATCAGGGAGGCAGCCCAGCTCGACGGCCTCCACAGCCTCTCCCTGACAACCTCAACCTGCGGATCAAGCAGCGCTCGCTGACTAACCTGACCCTGCTCAGCGATGGCGAACAACAGGTTTACTCCTTTGAGCTCGATGAGCCACCATCTCGGCTCTCCCAACCTCAAAACTCGTCATTGTACTCATCTTCCACACAACGGGCAGGAGGCAGTCTGCAGGGAAGCCCTAGGAAGGAGGCGGTCACAAGAGGCGGAGGTGTAAGGGGCACCAGAGCTCGATCCCTGTCGCTCTCGCTCACTAAAGTACTTTCTCAGTCAGAGCACTCCCTTATCCCAGTCCCTTGGCGTTGCACTGCAGCAGGAGGGCGGCCACAGCGGGCATCGTACAGCGGCCACCCGAGGATTGAGGCACAGCGGAGGTCCAGAGAGGTGGCGGGAACAGATGAAGAGGTCAGCAGGGGACGGCCCGATGAAGAGGCGGCAGCAGTAGACAAGGGAGGTGGGAAGCAGGGAGACAGGGAAAAAGATGGCGGGTATTGGGCAGAGGAGGAGGTTTCTGGGGGAGGTCCTCGTGAAGGAAGAGCTCAGCTTGATAAGGAGGTGATCCTCACCATGCTGGGTGACCTGGAGCAGGTGCTGCACGCACAACCTCGCCCACGTAAGTTCACCCCCGTTCTTGGTGAAAGTCTGGAAATGACTGAAAGTCAAAATTGTTTGTATTGTATCTCACACACATGATCTGAAGCTTGTGATCATTCAACATCAGAGGATTTCCATGACAACACTGCACACTGGTAACTTTGTGCAGGATGTTGGAAAAGAAAACCATTTAAAAACTGGAAGCAAACTGGAACACAGCATAGCTTTGATAGGGTGGTTATTTCATAAACTTCTTGATAGCAATACCTTAAAGAGCACTTTTACACTCACACAGATATATTACAGCCTCACCCAAAAAGATCTACACGAGCAGCAGCAGCAGTTTGAATTACTAGGCACAAAGATGAACATGTTACACATCCTAATTTTTCCATCGGCATTCATTCTGTCACAGTCTGCAAATGAGGCACTTTGGTGTGTGTGCAGCTTAACGCTAAATTCTGTGATTTAAGCTGATGGAGTCTAACCTGGTGCTATACCTTGGCAGCAGCTCTGTTAATAGGTGGCACGTCCCCCTCCCTCCCATTTGGGGCTTTTGGAATGATCACCCGTGCACAAACCCGGCTTTAACGTGAGAGAAGTGTGGGAGTCAATAAAAATGATTTTTTTTTGATAATTATTGTTACAAAACAAAGTAAAATGTAAAGCAGAGCAAAATTAGCATGAGCAGATATTGCTGATTTCCTTTAAGCACATGGAGGCATGATGCAGCAATAAACACAAATACCTTGAGATATATAGATAATGGAAAATCAACACCTCCTCCTCAGCTGCTATTACTTGCACCGCCCTCACAGCCTGTGAATCACACAGCCAGTGTGATCAATAGCTCATTATTGCACATTTCATTATGTCTTCAGCATGCGCAGACTTGTATGTGTGTTCATACAAGTGGTTTTTTTTTTCCTTCTTGTTTGCATGTATGTGTGTGTGTCAGATGAAGAAGAAACCATGCGTCACATTGAAGAGATTGTCATTGAGGCACAGACATTTGTCGCTGATGTAATTAACAAGCTCTCAATGTGCTTCAGTGGCTGCCGGGGAAACACTTTCAGCAACAGGGTCAGGAGATTGCACATAGATGCATCTATCTGTGTGTGTGTGTGTGTGTGTGTGTGTGTGTGTGTGTGTGTGTGTGTGTGTGTGTGTGTGTGTGTGAGAGAGACAGAATGAGAGAGAGA
>VUQJ01029561.1:4896-28397 GCA_015108635.1 Andinoacara biseriatus
CACGCTGTTCCCTTTCTGTCCGCTTCAGCTTCACGTTCCTGCTCTGCTTGAGCATCATCAGAACTGAGAGGTCAAAGGTCAGAGCTTTTTAACGCTCTCTGTTGAAAACGTTTGAGTTATGTGAAGAAACCCCAGGTACCTCCAGGCTCCGCAGCTGCAGACAAACTGATTGAGGCTTTTCTATTATTGAGAATTATTCACATGAAAAACATCTTCTCAGATCACCTTCGTTTATTTATGAAACACATGAACTGATAGCAGTTGAGCTGTGAGCACCAAGCTCGTCCTTCCGCCTCCTCTGGCAGCTTTACTCTTCTCCATCTCCTGCACACGTGCCTCACTCACCGGCCTGTGACCTTCAGCTCTGCTTCAGCTGCCAGAACTCGGCTCTGTTCAGAGAAACTCCCTCTTCTTGGCATTTATTGCTGCCAGCCAGGTGCTCATTTCCACACCTTCATACACACCTGGGCAGCTGTCATCATCCACGCTGTCATTGGCTGTTTAAGCCAGCACCAAAGTCACCGAGCACCAGCTGCTTTCCTCGTTCATCGTACCGAGAAAGTTCAGAGGAGCAGTGTGCTGCTGTCAGAGGCTTCGTGAAGTTTAGCAATTTCAGGCGGGAATTTCACAGTCTAATGTTTGGAGACTTTGTCCTTTCAGGACATAAAGCAGGTTGGAACAGTTTGGAGACTTTGTCCTTTCAGGACAAAGTCTCCAAACTGCTTTATGGATTTATGATGCAGCTCATCTCTGGATAGCTTCCTATCATTCCCACATCCCTCCCATCTCGTTCTGAATTTATGATCCACGCTGCATTCATCTCCAACTTCTGTTTCATATTCTCATTTCCTTTGTTGGGTCTTTTATTTTGGAGTGACCCTCCTCCATGAATCTGTGGCCGCTGGATTTCCTCCTCAGTGGGACTCTGGGCAGCGGTGCTGCTGTTCTCTTCACAGGATTAAACACGAGCGCACACAGCACTGCGGATTAGGATTAACAAGGCGCATACACTGATCTGTCATTAGGATAAATCTGGCATCGGACTTGGAATTAAAGCCTGTGCTTTGTCCTACATTTCCCAGAATGCCTCAGAGCTGGAGGCCACAGGAGGGGACTCTCCATCCATCCAGCTGTTTTTCTGGATTCTTCAGCAGTGTTTTAGCATGAAGATGCAACAGCTCGACTCCGAGCTCCTCTGGAAGTCTCTAACAGAGTCCGGATTCTCATCAGATTAGGATCCAGTTATTCCAGCCTCTCCCAAAGCTCAGGACCAGATGAGGACTTTGCCTTCAGGCTCAGCTCCCTCTGACCCCCTGCAGTCCAGAATGAATATATCCAGGTGCACTGAAACACACTGAGGTGCACGTGTGTGTGAGGTTACATTTCTTGGAGTTTGGAGGGTCTGAAGGTTTGTGGGCTGTTTCCAGAGCTCTCTTCCTGGTTCAGCAGCAGCAGCTCGATGAATGAAACATTTAAAGGGATTGTAACGGTGGAATCAGCAGCAGCTGTGAACATGAATGGATTTAAGAATTCATTTGTATCACTGCTGCTCTGAAGAGGCTCCGCGCAGCCACACAACGATGCTCCGGCTTTTAAATATACATGAAATGAATCTGAGGAGGATTACATGTTTGTGCCTCATTTAGAAACATTCATTACCTTTGGACCAGTTATCACATTACGCTTTTATAATGTGGCAGGCACGTTCTGCTTATTTCTGCCTCTGCAGACGTTTTTCACCAGCTTCATTTAATCCCATTCACTTCAGGACCCGCGAACGGGGTTCAGCCTCCTGCTGCTTTGTTCTTTCACTCCGAGTGATGCGCACGGATGCGTTCATTTAAAAAAAACATCCGTCATAACTTTCCGAAAACCTGCCGGCCTGTTGATAAAGACGCTTGCATCGTGTCTTTAGACTCCTGCAGCCAGGAGCTGCTCGCTCAGCTGCTCTGAAAGGCGACTGCTGCTCGGGTGGGCGGGTGCACGGTCAATATTCCTGCATCTGAAAGAAACAGGTGCCTGAAGGTTTGATGGTTGAGTGCAGCCAGTGTGATTTTTATTTTCCCAGAAGAATCAAAGTACAGATTCTAAAGCATCATCTGTTAAGTCAGGGGTCGTTTTGGAGCGGTTGCTGTGAAACCCTTTTATCCCTTCCTCCTCATCAGTCTGGTCTAACTGGGTGTTTCTGCCCTCCAGCTGGTTGGGGAGCAGCAGGAGAGCCGGCCCCTGCTGAGTCCCTCCATCGATGACTTCCTGTTGGAGAGCCGGAGTGACGCCCCCTCCGCCCGACCGCTCACTTCCAACACAGCAGGTAGACTCCCTCTAATTATCGCCTCCTCCCGTCCTTCCCCTCCCCTCTGCTTCCACAGCTCAGTGGGGTCCTCCCCCCTCGCCTCCTCCTCCCCCTGCTCAGGAAGTTAAGTGTCTTTTATTCAGACATCTGAGGAGGAACACGTGGAAAACATTATTGATCAATTTATTCATGTTTTATTTCATTTCTGTCCTTTTTCTGTTCTCTTATCATTTCCCAAATTTGACCCTGAGCTGTGAAAAGGCAGAAGGAGAAAAACCTGCCCTCCTCCGCCTCCCCCTCTTCCTCCTCCTCGTCCTGCACGTTCTCTCTGACTCTTTAACTTCCTGTCCCTTTGTCTCCTCTTCATCTTCCCCTTTTCTCTGTTTTCTCCCAAACCTCTTTGTTCTCCTCTCTTTTCCTGCCCTCCTCTAACTTTCCGTCCTTGGCCGCCCTCCTTCCTCCTCTGCGAACCATCTGTCACCTCCGACTCAGCAGGTACACCGGCCATTAATTAGCACCTCTGACCTCCTCTGTCCTCCTGTCTGCGCCGTCCTCCTCCTCACATTCATTAAGCGCTCGGGCTGCTGTGCTGCTTCTTTCTGTATTTACATAAAAACTGTCCACATGTCAGGAAGAGGAGCCGCAGCTGAAATTTCATCTGCAGACCGGATCAGACTGCAGGATCAGGGCTTCACAGAGACGCTTAAAGGTCACAGAGTCAAACATTTTGT
Source organism: Andinoacara biseriatus (assembly GCA_015108635.1). NCBI lineage: Eukaryota > Metazoa > Chordata > Actinopteri > Cichliformes > Cichlidae > Andinoacara > Andinoacara biseriatus. The sequence goes on from VUQJ01029561.1 coordinate 7,921, forward strand.
CCACTTATTCTGGTATTGATTATTGAGCTGTGACACGGCAGCAGCGGGCCACACTGAGAGAATCCATTCAAATGTTATTAGTGTGTGAGCACAGGGCTGAAATCTAAAGAAGCAAAACACTGAAGCTCCCAAACCTGCTGTTAGATGATGGGCTGGGTGCTCATTTGGTGGACAGGTAGCTTAACTTTACAGTCAAAGACTGGATTATACTCCCTGCTGAGTGTGGACACAGACAGCTGCAGCCATCATGAGGCCTCCCTCTCCTCCCAGCCACCTACTCCAGCTCCTCTCTCGGGACCCTGTGGTAAACAAACCTCTCCAGCGTGTCCCAGGTCTGGCCCAGGGTCTCAATCCCAGCTGGACATGCATCAAACGCCTCACGCTGTCTCTAAGGCTGAGCCCGGACACACTTCTGTCCTCCATGGGATTAATGCAGCCACTGACCTCAGGTCAGAACAAAGAAACCCGACATACATGAATTCCTCCACTCGGGGCAGCCACTCTCCTCCAGCTGAGAACCCCCCCATTCTCCTCCCACCCAAACCTGTGAGCTGGAGGTTGATGCTGGATGAAGTCAGCAGGACCACATCACCTGAAGACCTCGACCACCTACAAATTCTGTCTCTAAAAACACAAAGAAGGACAGAGAAGCAGATTTTTGATGGAAGTGGTGGGCAGGTGCATCGACGTGCAGCACTCACGTTCTGATGACCAAACCGAGCAGACCCTCGAATGCTGAGACTGGAGAGGAGTTTAACCTCCTTCATGAATTATTGAGCCACGTGTTTCTGCTATTTTGCCTTTTGTTTACAATGAGAACAGTTAAATAAGCCTCTCTGGACACGGTGTTCGAGGTTTTCTCAGCTGGAGGTTAAATCTGGATTTTCTGGTTAAATTGAGTTACAGACACACTGAACTGTTACTGTTTAGGTTTAACGAGTCCACCTGTCCTACTGTCTGCAGTTCTGTCCACAGCTCTGGATCTAGTGGACCTCAGCGAGCTGGGGGAGAGCAGCGGGGGGAGCAACAAGGACCGGAGGAAGAGGAGCCCCCTGAGGAGGAAGGGCAGCTCGAAGAGTCCCCGACGCCGAGTCAAACCCGAGGAGACGGAGCTGATCCAGGTGCAGGTGGAACACCAGCCTGCTAGTCCCAGAACACCAGAGAGGATCTCACTGGACTCAGGTGAGTCACAGGGAGCTCTGCCTGCACGCTGACACTGCAGCTCTGTTACTACATTTAGAGTGAGAGTCCAGCCACGCTCCTCTGATCTGATTCGAGTTTGGTTCAACACTGATTGGACTAAACCTGGGGTCAGGTTAATTGGTAATTCTAAATTACCCACAGGTGTGAATGTGAGTGTGAATGGTTGTCTGACTCTCTGCGACAGGCTGGTGACCTGGACAGGGTGAACCCTGCCCCTGTGACAGCTCCCCACGACCCTGAGCAGGGTGGGTGGAAGAGAACGGATGCATGGATGGATTAAATCACAGTGATGATCTAATCTGATGTTCAAAGTTAATATCTAACACGATCGTGTCTCCAGTGCGATCACAGGTTGGAGGAAAGTGCTTTAGATACATCATCCTCCTGCTCGCTGAACAGCTTCTCACACTGATCCAGGTGCTGAACCATAAATGAACCCATCACTCTGCTCACTCATGTGGTCTTTGCTTCACCACGTTCAGGACCTGAAATTATTAGGTGTGAAAATATAAAAAAATTGAAACCAAAGACTCAGGAATGAGGGCGAGTCAGCGTGAGGACAGTTTCAGCCCGTTTCTGCTTCACAGCTGAACCGCACGCGATCCCGATTCGAAGAAGCTCTCAGAGAAAAGCTGATTACAACATGTGGTCAGATTTATTACTGAAAGTGCGCGCTGTCATCCGCAGCTGCAGCAACATCTGGTTCTGAGAGTGCCGAGGTCAGAGGTCGCAGTTCAGACTGAGCCGGGGGGGGTTCTAAAGACGGGACTTAAAAGATGTGAAATGCTGCCGAAGAGAAACATCACAAGCTGAAGAAAAACTGCTGCGGCTTTATTTATTTCAGCTGGAGTCACAAACACAAACAAACCAAAGGCTGTGTGTGTGTGTGTGTGTGTGTGTGTGTCTGTGTGTGTGATCTGAACTTTGACTGCTGGGCAGCTCAGAGTACGAGCCTGTTTCTGCCCTCAGGGGTTGTCAAAGTTATCCAGAGGTGCAGTTTTTGAGCCTGAGGGCTGCATTTGTGTAGCCTGAGCCTGCGGCGTACCTGAGGGTACATTTCAGAATCTCAGGTGGTGTTAAACATCCACAGAGCAGCAGCTTACTGTGGCCGCTGGTTTTTAGTCTGCTGTTAATGAATAAATCCAATCAAATAAGTCACATTGAACTAAAGCAGCGCTGCCTCTGATATAAAATGAACTAAAGCTCTATAAATGCTCACTCGGGCCTTCATCGCTTTGTTTTTCACTGCTTCATTTCATTAAAAGCTCTGAAGTCACCGAGTCGTGAGAAAAAGCATCTTTAATCTGAGCTTTTACTGCGATGGACTTCCTGTTTACCTTTAACACCTGGCTGCAGCTGCACTTTCCATTTCATAAATGTGTGTTTTTACTGCCCGAAGCTTAAAAATGTCACTTTCATCAGTGATGATGGTGCGCAAAATGGCGCTTCTGCTTCCTGATGATGGAAAGATGAAAAGGATGAAGCTGGTGCTGAGCTGGTGTTTGGGTGGAAACGGGTGGATGATGTATCGCTCATTCTAAGAACACTGATAATAGCGTAATGATAGCATTAAATGCTCTCACAGAGGACTCGAGCACACAGCAGAAATGAATCATTATTGCTCGTGTTTTCGCGTGATCGCGCTTCAGGAGGTTCCTTTGAACCTGAAACATCTGGAACAGCTGAAGCTGTGAGGCTGCTGTGCGTTCAGGTGGTGTGTTATTGTTGTTGTTGTTGTGTTTGCAGTCAGTCTGTCGTCTCCTCTGGACAAATGGGACGAGGTGAGCCTGGACGTGGAGGACGGGGGACGGAGGAGGAGATACGAGAAGAGATGCACCTCCCATCACTCATCCAGTGAACTGCTGTGGTAACGAGAGCTTCACTCACACCAAGCTCATCCTCCTCATCCTCACTCTTCACATTAGATGCAGCAGGTAGCAGCAAAGTTTCTGTTGTCTCCGAGTGGAGGCGCTGCCATCTGTCAAACTTTCAGCAAGAAAAAACTATTTTCATGCTAAAAATTAAATTTAAACTTTAGCTTTGCATGAGTCACAGCTCATCATCACTGAAACAAGCTGCTGTAGCTCCTCCCACTCTGAGCCACCTGCTGGTCGGTGGGCGGGGTTTCTCGACAGAAGGATATCGCCTCTCTATGACGTCATACGGATCCAAGAGCAGAAAACAGCAGCCGGAGCTTCTGGCTCACCTGAAGTGACAGAAAATAAGGAACAGCAGGTGCAGGTTAACTCTGTGCTCTTCTTCTTCAGGTCCGCCGAGTTCAAAACTGATCCGCTGACGAAGAACAGCTTCGACATCCGCAGCTTCGACGATCTCGACTTCATTTCTTCAACACAGGTCAGCCGCTGATCGTACTGCAGCAAGTACTACTCCAAATACTGCAGTACTCCAGTTTTTATCCAGTATCAGAATAAAACCTGTTAGACAGAAACAAGCATGCGCTGCCCTGGAAAACAATAAATCCAGAGCCGGGTGGTGGTTTTTGGCCCAGATGCGCCCCACATACTGTAACTCAGTCCACCTAATCCTGCTGTAAGAACCTCATGGCTGCTGAACCATGTCTAGCCTACATGCCAGCACTCTGAGCAGTAAGTGCCAAAAGTAACTGAGATCAGGCCCAGATGTGCCTGCCAGCTGTAGTGACAGTGTCAGTTCAGGGAGCCTGGGAGAAAGGAGTGTTATCTGCAGACAGCTGGAGGTTAGTTGAGGAGTTTTTTAGACACAGCTTTGACTTTGTTCACAAGTTTTTTGGCGTGCGTTGGTTTGTTTCCCTTCATGCTGATGGCTGCTGGCTGACCTTTCCGTGTGTGTGTGTGTGTGTGTGTGTGTTTGCTTTCAGGACTGTGGGCCATCCAGACAGCGCAGACGGACTCGCTCTCTGCTGGTCAGAAACGAGTCTCTGGAGGACGAGTTTGTCAGAGCGAAAGCTGCTGTCGAGGTAAAAACACGCTGACAAAAATGTCCTCACAAAAGTCAAGAACAAAGTCTTCACGGTTACTCCGCCTCCGCGTCTCCTCCCGCACGGGTTTCTTCTGATTTGCTGACAGCAGGAAACTCTCAGCTGTTCGTCCTCGTGTTTGCAGCTCAGCGTTATCCGACGTTTCTAAAGTTCAGAAACAGATCTGTACTTCCTGTCACCTGAGCATCCTCAGGCGTTGTCAGACCAGTTTCCATTTCCATGATGCTGAACTTTGTCAGACTCAGCTGGAGTTTCAGCTGCAGCTTCGTCAGCACATGCTCGATGGTGATGATGATGTGATGATTTTTAGTGTGACTCTGCAGGTACCGAGGCGGACTAACCTCCCGGTGATTAAAGTGCAGATTTTCTCCGTTAGATATTTAATCTCGAGGCGTGTCGATGACTTTCTGCCGCTCTGCTCTTCAATCCCGTCAGCTCGGCTCACTGAACCAATCACGGTGTCTCTCAGACTGACGAGGCGCTGATTAAAAGCTCTTCCTCGTCACAGCTTCTGAATTTGGCAGCAGGTGTTCAAAAGCACGCAGAGGTCAGCAAGGCTCCGACACATCGTGTGCGGTCAGAGGGCCGACGTGGTGCTTACCGAAACAGGAGCGCTCTGAATCCCTGATAAAAACATCAGCTGAGGCCTGTGATGTTTGTGACCTCACGGGCTCCCGCAGGCCGCGGCGCTCCAGTCGTTTTATTGCCTCAGAGTGAAATTAACTGGCCAGCGGACACACAGTTTAACATCGCAGATGTCTTTGGATTGGGGCTCAACCTTAAGGGCAGGGCCCAGTGGTGGGACGTAGAGCTCCTGTAGGAGGACGTGGATGACGGGGGGAAAACATGGAGTGAAAGTACGCTGCTGTTCCTCACAGAGAGACTGAGTTTATTCAGGGGTGGAGCTCAGGTGTGGGTGCAGGTGTGGACTGTAGAAAAAGTCAAAAGATGAGCAAAACTTTTCTTTGAAATCATGTTTGGAAAAATAATTACATAGAATTTTACAACACGGGACTTCCTGTTGGGTTTAAGGTTCGGAGGCTTTGTCGTGCGTCGTGGATGTGAGTTCACATGCAGGTGAGTCACGGTGCCGCTGCTGTTTGTTGGGCGGTGCCATCCATGTAGGAACGAGTGCAGACTGTAGTTGGAATAAAGCTGAACATTTTGAAAAAGATCAAAATAGAATAAAATAGAATTCTAGCTCCCTAATGGCTCAGTCACAGAACAGGAAACGCAGGACTGCGACCTCCTCGAAAACTGGGAAAAATGAATGTGAATGCAGTGAATTCTTCTTCTTCTTCGGCTGCTTCCGTTAGGGTTAGGGTCAGCAGATCATCTGCTTCCATCTCCTTTGTCCAACACTTCCACTCCCCCTCCTCCCCCTCTGATGCCCTCATTTCGAATCCTGTCCATCCTGGTACATCCATGAACTTGTGTTAGAGCGACTGTGTCCAAACCATCCATCACAGCAGGACTCACCTTCCTCTCACTCTTGATGCTCTCCTTCACTCTTTTCACATTCAGTATTTGTCACAGCTGGCTGCCCAGAGTTGCCAGTTTGACTCCATTCTATCTCAGACTGATTCAGTCTATTTGCCTTTTTATCGCCGTCCTGACTGCGAGCGCTCGCAGGGCTGATCCCCGACTTTCATTGCACATGATCGCAGTTATTCTGGCCGTGCTTCAGTCTTCAAACACAGTTTTCCCCGCTGTGACTTTAGCATTAACAGCCTTAAGTTGTGTCATATGCCACACAGTTACATGAGCTCTGCTTTTATTAACATCTGAAGAGCAGCCCTGAAAAAAACAACCTGAGCAGGAGTTTGATGGGAGCCTCGGTCATGGTGACCGAGATAACTCAGAGCTTGTAACAAAAAGTCTAAACTGGGTCTGTGTGAAGTTAAAGGACGTTGTTTGCATTCACAGCAGCTCAGCTTTTTGTCCTGCGGTGACACTGACGTCCCTCCTGCAGGACGCTCCACATGCTAACGGTTTCTGCGGCGCCGCCTCCTCTCTGAAGCTGATTGGCTCTGACAGCACTGATGTTTACGGCGGCTCGAGATGCTCCGGTCCGACAAACAGCACAGAGAGCTGCAGCTTTTATATTCATGGCCCAACACTTTGAGCTGAGAGCTGATTTTGTGAGTTTTTAATGATGCAGGCTGTCGAAGCTGCTTCGGTCCTGCTCCAGTATTTATATGATGCTGCAGTCTGAGTGAGACTCAGCACACACAACATGTACCTGGGATCTGTGAAAACAGGACTGCGACTCCCTGCGCAGAAAATCTCCCCATTTTCCTCACTTTTCTTTTCATTTGCTGCCTATTTCTGTCCGTTTTAATTATTTTTCTTTATAGCTCATTATGCAAATGAGGGTGCTGGTAATCGTCTGTTGGTCAGTCAGCGTCAGGCTCAGCAGAAATGCCTGCAGCGAGGCGGGAGCCAATCAGCTTTCAGGTCACAGTCAGTTCTGTTTCCTCTTTAAGGTGGCGGCATGCTTCGTTCACATTCAGGGCTTAAAGTGGGATCTGTCGGGGTGGGGGGGTGACCTCGCTGTAACCTGCGGGCTCACCTGTGCCGCGAGCTTGCATGTGATTGGGGCTGCGTCCTTTGAGGTGTCATGGCTGCTTTCCAAAGCGCTCTCTGTAGTATCAAAGAGGAATTTAGCATGTGATACCAAAGAACATCATCAGCTTACATTTAAAGTGTGACCTTTGACCTGTCTGTGAGCATAAATACCACAGCTGCTCTGCACACATTACTGTAACCCACCATTCTGCAACACACAGTAAACAGCCTCTGAATAACACACAGATGATAGTTATTGATTTTATCCTCAAAGGGAATAAAAAAAAAATCTGAATTAACCTGCTAACTTTTAACATCACACAACAGCAGAACTCAAATATTTATATTCATGAAATATCTACCACCTCATCTGTCCTCAAGTCGCCTCACTGCTGCTAATTAGCAAAGTCCTCATCAAGAATTTAGGATCAATATTTCTAAAATTAGAAACATCCTGTCTCAGAGTGATGCTGAAAATTCACGCTGGGAGAAACTGATGTGTAACACTACATGATGTCCTGTGACATTCTTCTAGCAGAGAGGTCACTCTCACATTACACCACACTCTGCTTTACTAAAAACCCAAAAGCCTTAAAAAAAATCCTGGCAGGGCAGGATGAGGCCATCCTGCTGGTTTACAGACACGTTCAGGCCATGAAAGCCAAAGCATTAACCTCTGAGTGCGCACGCTGCTAACTGAGGCCGAGCAACCTGCTCTGACCGCCAAGCAGGTCAGCTCACCGCCTCAGCTCTGCAACCGACATTTCTCCTCTGAGCCTGATGTCCATCATCCAGCAGACCTCACGATGCACTTGGAATGGCAGACGCCTCATTTGCATAAATAAACTGAAATGTATCAAGTGTTTGTTTTTATAAATGCAATTTGGATGAAAATGCAAAGATGCAGAAAAACAGATCCATTCATTAAAAACATGAAGAATGATCTAGAAATGAAGTGTGAGGAAGTAAAAAAATCATTTCCCATTGTGACATCAGGACTTCCAGGACATACTCGGCACAGATGTTCTTGTATTCTATGCCGGCCACTTGGTTCCATGTGTGTCCTGCCTGCTAGCATCTTGCACCCTGCTGTTATGTGCTGGATTGTCTCATGGGCATCTCTGCACAGCCTGCACCTGGGGTCTTACCTGGTGTGGTGGACCCCGGCCTCTATTGATCTTGGGCTCAGAGCTTGTTCCTGTGCTGCCATGATTATTGCCTCTGTGCTGTCTGGTGCAGTGATGTTCACACTGTATCAGTCTGAGAGGAGAGAGCTGAGCGTTAAAGTGAGGCTGTTGATTTATAGGTTGATCTGTTCCTATCCTCACCTATGATGAAGAGCTGTGGGTTAGAGACCAGAAGAATGAGTTTATGGATACAAGCATCAGAGATGAGCTTCCTCTGAAGGGTGGGCTGGCCTGTTCCTTAGAGATAGGATGAGTACTGTAGCTCAGAGTAGAACTGCTACTCCTCCACATCGAAATGAGACAGTTGAGGTGGTTCGAGAGTCTGATTACGATGTTCCTTCAGGGAGGAGGCCCTGAGACAGACAGGGGACACACTGGAGAAGTTATGTCTCTTGGCTGGCTTCAAACGCCTCTGGATCTCCCTGGAAGAGCTGGATGAGGAGGTCTGAGAATCTCTTCATAGGCTGTTACTCCTGCCACCACCTGGATAAACGACAGTGCTGATGGATGGAGTCACTTACTTTTGATTTGGTGGTTAAAGATTTAGTTTTTAATTGTGTCTTTGCTGTGCGACAGTCGGACACCGAGTTCTGGGACAAGATGCAGGCAGAGTGGGAGGAGCTCGCTCGGAGGAACTGGCTGGAGGACGCTGAGGACCAGCGGCCGATCCCGCCCACCGTCTCACCCGCAGAGAAGGTGAGCTCGGAGCAAACAGTGAAGCTCTCTCAAGAAACTATTAAATATGTAATAAACTCATCAGGATAAAGTGGTAGATTTCTTCTTAATCATTTGTGTGCAAATGTTCTGACGCTGTTCCTTCACTGACATCAGTGAACGAGCTTCGGCTCCACCTGAAAGTTTTTCCTTCTGAATCAAAGCTGAAGGAAAACCAGTGGAAAAGGAAAAAGGCAGCAAACATCTGCGACGTGTTCCGCATGTTTGAGCGGATGTCTGACAACGTGTCGGCATCACCTCCATCGCCACGGTGATGTAACACCTGAGCGGAGGAATTAGCGTAGGATTACCGAGGTGCCCGCAACTGATCTCAGGCCAGCTGCAGATTAAAGCTGCAGATTAAAGCTGCCAAACATCCATCACAGCAGTAATCTGACATTATTAATAACTGCCTCAGTGCACGCTGGGAAAATGTTTTCAATAAAACGACAGGCAGGAAAGTGGAACGTCAGAGGGACGCGTGCTAATACGCAGTCAATCCTGCAGCTCGCAGGTCTGCAGCAATGAAAGTGCCACTGGTACGTGCATGGGCTCCATTATTATGGTAATTTATTATTAATCATCACTTAAACACTGATTGTGACAGGATGCTCACAGCGAGTGCTGCGATTCACCAAAGCCTTACTGTACTCAGCACCACAAGCATCTTCAACCCTCTGAGGGACCCAGCTAAACGCAGTCTGCTCTGATATGTGTGCGTCTGCTGCAGGGTTACTACTTCAATACCAACAACCCGTACAGAGACTGGCCCAACGCCTTCGCCGAGGGTCAGGAGAAAGCTCGGGAGGGAGACCTGAACGCTGCCGTGCTGCTGCTGGAGGCCGCCATCTTACAGGACCCACAGGACTCAGAGGTGACACGATACATCCTGTTGTTAATAATCTCGGTCAGTCCGGTCTGCAGGTCCCTGAATAATGTTTCAATAAAAGTAATAAAACTCCAGAAACTCCAGGTTTGTCAGCCAGCTCACAGTGTTGGACTTTGGTTATGTTAACAAGTAGATTGTGGAGCTGAGATTGGGGGGTGAAGGCTGTGTTTTAAGCCAACTCTGGAGTCTCGTCCTGTCATCTTCTTTGGTTTTTATGTTTCTGTTTTCACGTGTTTGCAGGCCTGGCAACTTCTGGGGATGACTCAGGCTGAGAATGAGAACGAGCAGGCCGCCATCGTGTCGCTGCAGAGGTCAGACCTGCATTCATGCTGGAGAAGATCAGTGCTGCACTTTTTCTCCCTGATTTACTCATTGGCTTTATATTTATTCCCCTCTGAACTGGATAATTTAAGGCTTCATGCATTCACTTCCTGTCAGGTTAATGATCGTCATAAAGTCAACACTGACATGAGATAAGAAAAGGTTTATTTGTCACATGCACAGTTATACACAGTACAATGCACAATACCTGCATCCAATAATAAGTAGCATATATATAAATAAATAAAAAGAATAAAAATAAGTACTTGACACTATACAGAATAGAATAATTTACATTGTGCATTATAAGGCTCAGAGTTGAGGAGGTGGTTGGGCTGGTTTAGGCTCTTCATAGCCTTTAACCTGCTGTCATGGTCTTGGCTCCAGGTCTTATGTGCCTGCCTCCCTTCGCTGCCAGGTTTGCATTTTTGTTTCCCTGTTTACTTCCTGTTTTGTTTTCCTAGCCTCCTGTTCTTGTGAGTCATGTTGATTTTTGCTTCCTGCCTCATTAATGTGGATCTGTCATGCTAACTGTTAGCTGCAGCTAATCTGCTTCACCTGCTGTAGGTGCCTGGAGCTCCGTCCTAACAACCTGCCGGCCCTCATGGCGCTCGCTGTCAGCTTCACCAACAGCGGCATGCAGCGGGAGGCCTGTGACGCGCTGCGCCGCTGGATCCGCCACAATCCCCGATACAAACACCTGGTCCGGGAGAGCGGGAGCTCGCTACAGGACTCCCCGGCCATGCCACGCAGGGGCCCCCACTCCTCCACACCTGCCAGGTATGAACTACAAGCTGCAGGTTCTTCTAAATCTCTCCAATGAGAACAAAATCCTCTTCAACCTCTCTGATCAGACGGTACTCAGAGCAGTGCACTCTGGGAGTCGACTTTAAACTGTAAGAGACTCCATCTCTGCAGCAGATAAAGATCGTGTGTGTGTGTGTGTGTGTGTGTGTGTGTGTGTGTGTGTGTGTGTGTGTGCCCCCAGGTCTGAGCTGCAGGATGTGCTGCTCCTCTTCCAGGATGCGGCTCTGCTGAATCTGGATTGTGTGGATCCAGACCTGCAGACCGGTCTGGGAGTCCTCTTCAACCTGAGCTCAGACTTTGACAAAGCTGTGGAGGCTTTCAGTGCAGCGCTGTCTGTCAGGCCACAGGTAACACACACACACACACACACACAGAAACATTTGAACTCTGCGGAGGAACCCTAACTATTGTCTGCATGAACATGTTGCAGCTTTGGTCTCTCAGCACAAGCAATGATGATGTCAGACTTTCCGTTTCCCTCTGCAGGACTACCTGCTGTGGAACCGGCTGGGAGCCACGCTTGCAAACGGAAACCGCAGTGAGGAGGCGGTGGAGGCGTACACAAGAGCTCTGGAGCTGCAGCCCGGATTCATCCGCTCCAGATACAATCTGGGAATCAGCTGCATCAACCTGGGAGCTCACAGGTAACACCCAGCACTGACCTCTGACCTCACACAAACAGGTCGTACTGTAGTGGTATGTTTCTGTAACCCTGGTCCTGCTCCTGCAGGGAGGCGGTCAGTAACTTCCTGACCGCTCTGAACCAGCAGAGGCGGAGTCAGCGCTGCAGCCAGCAGCAGATGTCTGCTAACATCTGGGCTGCCCTGCGAATAGCTATCTCCATGATGGACCGCCCAGAGCTGTTCCAGGCTGCAAATATGGGGGACTTGGACCTGCTGATGAGGGCCTTTGACATGAGCGACGTCTGACTGCAAGTCCTGGGAGGGCGGAGCGTTGCTCCCAGAGCCAGAGGACTGGGTTTAAAACCAAAGAGAGAGAAAGACCCTCCACAATGTAACAGCACAGCCCTTTAGCTTCCTCTTTGTAGCTCTGTAGTCTCAGCGCCGATGGCAATTGCTGCCCGGTTTTCTCTGGGCGTCTGCGGCTCCTTTAATATGCTTAAATCCAGGCCTTAAAGCATATCGCATGAGTTTAAAACATCTTCATTTAAAGAGTCCCACCCTGAAGTACACGTCCACATCACTGCAACAGGCAGAGGCTTCTAATGCAGCCAGATGCACAAACAGCTGCTGAAACCTGATCAGGTCGAGCATTTTCTCACCTTTAACGTGAAGTCTGATTGAATTCAACTCCTCTTCATCCTCCTCCCTTGCAGAGGTCACCTGAGTTCACCTGCTGTCTCTGTAAACCTGCTGCAAGCTGGATTTCCTCTATGCGTCAGTCAGTTTACTCACACTTTAAAAGATGCAGATTTAAAAATTGATGCTTCACTGTTGGAGCTCAGAGAGGTGAGTGAAGAGGAGGTAGTTATCAGAGGAATAGTGGACCTGTTCTGCTCCGTCTTTTTGCCCAGAGCAGCTTTGCATGATTCACAGTTCAAAATATTCATTGTCTGGGCCTCGCAGTTCATCTGCCATCTGAATCAAGCTGTGTTAGCTCCTCCCACTTAAACACAACATTCCTATGATTGGCTGCCCCTCGTAAAAAAATAATGGTTGAACATCAGGTGGGCGGAGCTTCTACGCTCACAGCCAGTGACTTCCATCTGTGATATAAAGCCACCGTGAGAACACGTGAACATTTTCACCATCGTAGTTGTTTTGAAACCTTTCTTTTCACTCTTGCTGCTGTCCTTCTGTCACAAATCACCCCTGACACTTGTCTTCACCCACTCCACCCTGCCTGCACTCTCTTCTTCCCCTCTCTTGTGTTCTGTCCGAGCATCTTTTTCATCTTCTATATCTTTTTCGGCTGTTTATCAGCAGCACGTCTTTAAGCTCAGTTTTTAAAAACACCTGGTGTCCCAGAAATGCTCAGTGTGGAGATGAAGCCTGGGATCAGGATTTTTAGCAGTGAGTAAACCAAACACTGGAGCTGCTGACACAAGGAAAAACAGAACAGGTCCACTTTAAATGCTTTTTTCCAACATGCTTCTTCACTTTGTTACCTTTAACTGTTTAAAGCCATAAAACAGCAGCACATATGGGTGTAAAAGAGTCTTCGCCTCCTTTCAGGGCAACATGAAAAGGTAGAAACTCTCATCTGTGTCGCCTTCTGCAGGCAACAGCTGGTACTGCAGCAGCTTTTATTTAAATCAGTTAATTTCTAATGTAAACGAGACCTGATGATGATGATGGAGCAGCATGTTTTAGGGGATATTTTACTGATGCAGCTTCAGAAAAAAACCTGCTTCAGTTTCACTCATCACCTGGAGGTGGTGCTATTCATCCAGTTTCCAACTGCTGCTGTTCCTGTCTCTGCCTGCAGGAGGCGCCTGTGATTGGGCGATTTGTCATCATATTATAGTCTGAAACCGATGTTTTTTATGCTATTATTTCTGTGTTTAGTTTTATTCTGAAAAGTCGTGTTTCTGTTCTGTCACTTCCTTCCTGTTGCTGGCTCTCAGGTGAGTCTTTTCTGGTCTCAGTTTGAAACCCTGCAGCAGCTGATCCTCTGATAACGTTCGCTCCTTAGGAGCAATTTTCCTCAGCAGCAGCTCAGAGATCAGCAGACTGAAGCTGTGCCCATCGAGTCAGAGAAAGCAGTCGCTGCTCGAAACGTTAAAAAATAGTCTCACTGTTTGGACTGTAGAGCATCCTGTAGTGTTTTTATCCAGCTGCTGTGCGTCACAGAGGAGCGTCCTCTTCCTGTTCCAGAGCGCCGTCACTCAGCTGTATCGCAGGCAAAATGCCTTTTATAGTTTATATTGAGGACCAGTGCAACTAATATTTAATTTTTTAATAATTCGGTGTTCTTCTTTTATATTGTTCTAATTTCATTTCAAATTAATCAGTTGATTCCATGAACTCAGAAACCTGAAGAGTTTTACACTTTACAGAAATCAGATGCACAGGAAATAAAACAAGGATTAAAAGCAGTGAAATATTAAAAGAAAAAGCATTAATATGAAAAAGGACCCAAACACACTGGCAGAGAATTACAGGAAGTGGGGAAGATTTTCAGTTTTTGATTAAAAATTTAAATTCAGTTTAATTTATATAGCAGCAAATTATAAAAGAGATATATGAAGAAGGGGATCCCCCCCCCCCCTCCCCCCCCAGCAGCTGAGGTCTATAGCAGCATAACTAAGGGATGCTTCAGGGTTCATCTCATCCAGCCCTAACTATAAGCTTGATCTTAAAAGGCTCCTGAATCCAAACTGGGAGCTGGTTCCACAGACGTGGGGCCGGAAAGCTGAGCTTCCGTCTGCTGAACCATCCGAGCTGCTGTTCGAATGTTCGGAAGCTTCGGGGTTTAAAGGGAAGATTCCCAATCTTCAGCAGGCACTCCGGCTCTGACCGAGCTGTCGGTGTGACGATGCCGAGTGTGAATCTTCCTCCTCGCAGCCTCTTCTGAATCCTGATCTACTTCATGTCTTTAAGTTTCTGATGTAAATGACTGTACAGACAGTAATCACATGTAAACTGATATTTTAGAAATTAAACAGGTGATACAGAAAAACTAAACAGCTCTCTGTGTTTAATGCAGGAATATTAGTGAAGGTTTGTCTAACTTTTTCATTAAAGGAACTTTATTTTAAATAATCAATGACAGCTGGACCACAGATGTGGTCTTCTCCTGGATTGTCGGCTTCCACAGATGTGCCTTTTTTCTACAGATGTGTCATTATATCAGTTTTTACTTCCTAAGCAGGAAGAACAGTTTGTGGCAGAGTGAAGATTAAGAGCTGTTTTCAGGTGTTCCTACCTGCTCGCCCACCTGTCTCTCTCTCTTGCTGTGCAGCAGTGACCTCTGGTGGCAGCCAGAAGCACAGCAGAGAGAAATCAGCTCGTGTTTGAGTCCCTGCATGCGCACATCATCACATCAACTTAGATAAACCTAGAATAGATTTTCTCTCATTGGACGAAGATTTAGTGAAGAAAACAGAGTAAACTGTGTTAAAGTGACCCGATCAAAGTGTGTTTGCTGCTTTCAGTGTGAGCAGCAAGAAGGAGAGGAAGCTTTGACTGGGTGATTCGAGAAAGCATTTTTCACTTAAAGAACTCAGAGACAGTTTTTCTTTTTGTCCAGGCTTAATAGCTGCTGAGTGCTGATGACCGAGCACGAAAGAGCACAATGGTGAAAATGTTCAAAAATCATCTCAATCCAGGAAGAGCTTCTACACAAAAACCGACCAAAGATCTTTTTCCTGTTTGAAAACTACATAAACTATTTCAGCATCAGTTCAGTAAAATAAATTTGGTTATCAGTCCAGGCAGGCCACGAGGTCAAGCTCAGCCTCAGTCCCAGCCCACATCAGCCAATCAGACGAGTCCCCTGGTAGATCTGACTGGTAGATCTTACACAAGGGCCTCCATTTATCGCTTTAACACCAAACCTGCCGTCTTTCAACAGCGGGAGTGAAACTACTGTAACATCATGTTGGCTGCTTTGCCACCCTCCCTCCTGTTTTCATGCTGTTTCTGACTTCCTGCTGTTTCTGTGCTCTGCCAGCAGGTCTCACTGCCGTGCTCACGCCTCTGTGCACAGTTCAGTCGTTTAACTTTGATTTAATCAGGATATTTGACCGACTGAAATCTGGAGGGAGAGTTTTAGTGACGCGACATTTTCAGCGCGTCCACTTTATGATCTGTCCATCTGGATGATGCATGAGGGGAATTCAGGAGATTCACCCGATAAAATCAAAGTCCAACAAAAAATTAAACCAAACAAAAATCAGCTGAACATGAACTCAAAGAAAATTTTGTGATTTTATTTTCTTCAGCTTCACTCGATCCTGAAACATGAAGTTTGACTTCAGGCGACCTGCAGAAGGAACTTCCTGTTTTCATGATCATTCTAAGTCTGGACTTACAGGTGAGGAGCGCTTCCTGTTTCCAAAGCAACAAAACACAACAAAAGTCTGAGAATAAGCCACAGAGTTACGAATTCTATAAAGGATCAATACATTTAGCCACGTGATAACTTAGTAGAAGACAGAGTGAGATAATCTTCTGCTTCAGCTTCACACTCGGGTCCGTTCAGGTTTGCAGCTTCATCTGTTCAGCTTGCAGCCAAACAGGACGAGACGCTGTGGATGTTTCGTGGATGTTTCGTGGATGTTTCGGGGAACTCTCACCTATGTGGAGGGTTTGTTTGATGATTACAAGGTGATTTAAACAGTTTGTCATTAGTAAAAACTCAGCTGTTTGTGTGTTACACCACAGTGAAGGCAGCGTTTTCATCAGCACAGCTGCTGCAGCTGTGAAACACGGAGGTATCGCTGCGGAGATCCTAAATGCCTGGAAGTCAGAGTCAGCAGCTTGTTCTCATCCCTGTGGCTCCTCAGAGCTGCTGTTCATGAAGGACAGATTTTACACTGAAGTTGAACTTTGACCTTTCAGTTTAGGTGTTTCAGAAGGAGATTCTGCGGTGAGCTTTGACTCGTCTGGGAGATCTTCACCTGCTGCTGACTCCTGTTCAGCACCCAGTGGACGTGAAACTTGAAACATGGTGAAAAGTCGTCATCTGTAATAGTCGGTTTGAGTTGGTTAATGAAATACGTGATGTGATGTAGGGACCTGAGGGGGGGGGCGCTGTCTTGAATTTACATGTACGTTGGGTGATTGTGCTGTGATGGTTCCACAGAGTGAAGAGCTGTTCTGATCAGGAGCAGGTCTTCTTCTTTAGTTTTCCTGCAGGTACTGAACAGAAAAGGCTTCCATCTGAGTCTCCAGCTCTGTCGCTCTGTTCCTGCACAGACAACAGATTCATTTTAATTTGTCAGAGATTTAAAGACATTCAGCTATTACTGCCTCACTGATACGACAAACTGCCGCTTTCTTCAATGAGACCCGAGCGGGGACACATTTACATCTACAACACATTTAATCCGAGAAAAGAGCCGTTTGATATGAGATTTTACTTGCAGGGTGCAGACAGAAGCTGCTGTTAACGGGACCAGTTTGACAGGAAGTAAACAGCAGCAGCACTTGCACACCTCCACTGCAGACCAACCCCATCCCCTCATCTGGGAGGCAGAGACCCGGTGTTTGGAGGAGAGATGGAGCAGAAACCTCGTGGCGGTTTCCCTCCCCGCCTCTTTCAGTCAGTTGGGAGTCCCGAGTTGTGCACCGCGCTGCTCGTTATCATAGTGAAGATGGAGGTCAGCGCACTTCTGGTTTTCTTCATATCGCCATAACCTAAATTTGGGTGGGGTTTGTCCTGCTGTCTGATGGGAGGAGCCAGAGGTGTTGACGATCCTGTGATGAAGTCATGTAACTTCGTGCACATGCAGAAGTCAACACTGCACGGAAAAAATCTTCTCAAAGTCGACCAACCTCTGAAGACCAGATCTGACTTGTGATTCCTAAACTGGAATTTCAGTGGTCTAAAATTCCACTTTGCTGATTGAGAGTTTTTTTTCCCAACTTTGGTGGGTGTTCCTGTCAATTTTCCTAGCCTGCAATTCTGAAATCTGATTATAAGAACCGAGCAGCCTGACCTGAAGGCCTTGGACCTCCTCTGGATGTTCTCCAGTCTCTGGATCCTGAAGCTCAGCTGACGGATGTTTCCCTCCAACTCGGCGTCGCTCAGTTCGACTCTCTGAGTCAGACGGCTGAAGGTCGACAACAGTTCCCTCAAACACAAACAGAGCAGATTAAAGTCGGAGCCTTCAGGTGTTCACTCTGTGGCTGCATGTGTCAGGTGTGGGCGGGGTCTTACTTGCACACCTGCTGGCTGCAGGCGGTGCTGGTGACGGGGACGATGGTTCTAAGGCGGTGGGCGGCGTGCTCGACAAACTGTTGCTTCAGAGCGCGCTCCCTGCTGGCGTCAGTCCAGGTGAGTTTCTCGTACAGGTAGAGGAGACCGTACACAGAGATGGAGAGAGCGATGATACGCCAGCCCACTGAGCGCCACACCTGCAGCAAGAACGACACACACACCTGAGAGGCAGAAATCTGTGTCGCTGATTTTAAGCAAAGCAGTTCTGGGAAAAGCTAAGAAGTGGAAATGAGTCAGGATAATTCCAGGATAAAGAGACAATCATGAGGTCAGGAACAAACGCCGACGGTCTGATGGTTTAATGTAAATCTATTATTTTCTCCTTCTGTGTGTTTATTCTGTATCAGAGCCTACTTTCTTCTGATTGGACCCCTTTTGGAAGCTTCTCGAGGGGGCAGTACCCAGATACTGAATCTAAGCTTCTCTTCTAAAATACAGAAAAACAACAAAGCAACTTTTCATGCTCACCACTCCCCCGATCACCAGCACCGTCATGGATGCCCGGGAGGTGACGGAGACCAGACCTGTTGCTATGGAAACCACCATTTCATCCCTAAAGGCGGAGCCTTCCTGCAGGACGGAAAACCGTTTCCATGAACACTCATTTTTCTCAAACAGCTCAAAGTTTTACAAACGTGACGCTGCGGTGAGCTCGCCTTCTGCGTGCGTTCGGAGCCACTCAGTGCTCGCTTGGCGTTGGCGACTCCGATGAAGCGGGTGACGAGGGCGGTCCAGCCAAGAGAAAACTGGAAGTTGATGTTCTCCTGAAAGTCCGCGCAGAGGGCGGCGAGGCCAAGTTCATAGGTCAACTCGAAGGAGGTGGAGGGAATGGAGAGCTGCTCCTGCAGAGTCGGCGACAGCAGAGGGCGGACGGTGTCTGAGGACAAACAGCCAGAGGAAGCATCGCATCACCACTTCCTGTCAGCGAGGGGAACGGGTGATGAGACAATGAGGTGTTACCAGTCATGTGACTTTGGGCGTCTCTGATGTCTCTGAGGACATCAATGGAGCAGCGATGAGCCAAACAGCCGATGAGCCTCTCCTCAACGTGCTGCAGCAGCTTCTGAACAGCAAATGACAGGAAAGGCAGTCAGGCAGGAAATTGGGCTTTTCTTCATTGTAAGAGACACAACGTGAACCACTGAGGGCGTTTTTAAGAAAACACTGTGATTCATCAACATTTTTGTTTCTGGAAGGTTCTGAGGTTTCGTGGATGTTACCCAGTGTTACTGCTGTCGGATGGAGCCGTTGACCTTCAGAAGGTTCCAGCTTCCCTTTAACTGTCGACCTTTTGATGAGCACAAAACGAGCTGAAAGAGGCGAACGCCTCACCGACTGAACGTCTCCTCAGACACGCTAAGCTGCTTTACTTTAAATCCAGTTTACAGCAGTGTGTGTGTGTGTGTGTGTGTGTGTGTTTGTGTGTGTGTAATCACAGTTTTATAGAGCTGCAGAGTTTCCTGTGTTGGGTTGAAGTCGGCTCTGAACTCGTCCACCAGAACAGGAAGCGAGCGGATCTGATCCGACAGCGCTGAGGACACCTGAGGGGGAAACGGCTGCAGGTCAAAGTGGACACGCTGCGGGAATCATGGAATCAGACACAGGGAGCTAGAAAACATCATCAAATATAAAAGAATAAAACTCTCCTGACCTGGATGATGATGACACACTGAAACATAATGAGGATCACCCTGAGGGGTGCACTGTTATTTCTGGTCATATTTTTATTGCCTTCTCTCATTCTCAGTATTATTATTATCAGTAGTGATGGTGTTATTATTGTATATGTATATATATTGTTGCATGTTCTCACTCACTGATACACATTTTTAAATATATAACTTGAAATATGTACAGTTGTTTTTTCAGTGCACATCATGTAAATAAAAAGTAAAAAAAGATGAGGTGATAATAAATAACGAATAAAGGTGTGGCCAGTTATAACTTGATTTCCAACTTTCAGACTACGAAGGATGTGATTCAGGTTTCATTTTATCAAAGAATAAAATAATTACAGTAAGTACATGAACTCAGAGATGATTAATCAGTTATTGAAACCGTGTTTCATACCCAGTATATGAAAGTTCTCTGAGGGGAAGCATCAAACTGGCAACCAAGAAAAAAGTACTGAGGAATTTTTATGAGCTAAACTGGCTGCACAGCAGCAAAAGATGGCGTTAATATGTGCAAACAACTAAAGAAGAAGAGGTGGTGGGGTGGTTAGCGGTGCTGCCTCACAGCTAGAAGGTCTGGGTTTGAACCCGCCCACGTCCTTCAGTGTGGAGTTTGTATGTTCTCTGTGTGGGTTTCCTCCCAGAGTCCAAAGACATGCACTTAATGGGTTAACTGATGATTCTAAATTACCCATTGCTGGGAATGGTTGTCTACTGGCCGGGGGTTGGAAAGCATCATCTGCTTATTTATTGTAGGACACAGAACGAGTAGAAAACTTGAGAGCTTCAGATCACAGCCTGCAGTCCACTCACAATACCACTTACAAATCCCATGTTAACCTGTGTGTGTGTGTGTGTGTGGCACCTGGTTCATACAGCAGCTGTATGAACCAGGTGAGACTGAAGCCACTCCCTCTACCTGAGTGTTTACCTTGGCTGCAACGTCATCACTCAGAGTCTTGATCCTCTCTTTGACGCTGGAACTCAGACGGTTAATCTGTCCTCGAACAAAGTCCAGCCGGTCTCTCAGGTCCTCCCGCTCCTCCAGGCAGCAGATCCTGTCAGAGGTCAAAGGTCACACTGAATCTGCCTTTTGTTAAACAAAAGCTGTGTCTAAATTCAGGGGCCGCATTCTTTGAAGACTACATTTGTAGGACAATTACGTCAGAGCGAGGCGACAAAGGATGTCCTTCTTTTCCCCGGATTTGAAGGATGGGCCCAGCGTATCCTTC
>VUQJ01029561.1:61829-80546 GCA_015108635.1 Andinoacara biseriatus
GCACACTGAAAAAAAATACTCTAATTTGTTACAGCTAAAGTTATGAGCAAAACCCAAATAATTATTTCACTGAGATCATGCATGATCTCAATGAAAAAATAAATTGGGTTTTTGCTCATTTTACACAAGTTCAGCAAATTATACTGTATATTCTCAAATTGTATAAGAACAGCCCACATCAATTTTATAGATGTAAAATCTCATTGTACATCCTGTCTCCAATCTCATTGTACATCCTGTACTCATTGTACATCATCTATTCTATTCTATTCTATTTTTCTTGGTTTTCTGACCTTCTCTTGATTTCACGTCATTTTTTTTTCTGTTCCTACCGCTTTCGTCTTTCATCTGTTGCCTTGTTAAATGGATTCAAACATTCATTTCACAGAACTTTCTACTCTTGGGATGATATATGATGTTAATGAGAGCAGATATCCCTAATATGGAAATCCCAGGAATATGGCTGTGAGCACAGAAGCCCCACCCACACATCGTTTAAACTTTACGTGTACAAGGGGCAGCCAATCAAAAGAAAGTTGGCTTAAGGGGAGGTGAAGGGAGATAAAAGAGCTTATTTCAGACTGAGCACTAACTGAAGGGCTGACCCAAAGTTAAATAAAGGACTTCACCCCCCCCCCCACACACACACACACACACACACACACAAACACACCACCCTTGGTGTTCTAGCAGTTTTGGTTTGTTTGGATGGATGTCAAAAAGTCTCTTATCTGCATTACTGCTTGTAACAGCATTCCTTCTCTCATCATTATATTTTTGAGATGTGGTAATAATTATGTTTATATTGTACCAACCTCCCTCTCCCTCCAATGAAAAGAGTCAGAAAAGAACAACAACCCCCCCTGTAAATGCATCTGCTGTTTTCACTGCTTTTCTTTCCTACCCTGGCCAGGTGGCAGACATTCCCTCCTTTGCCACGTTCTTCTTTCCACCTTTCATCAGCTGGTCCTCCAGTGCGTCCACACGGGTCACGAGCCTTTTTAGGTCCTTGTCTGGGTGATGAGGTGAAGCCAGTTGTCCTCCCTCAGATGATTGCCAGGCTTCGTTGTCCTCTGCCTCACTCTGTGAGGCTGATTCCTGGAAGGACCAATTGACCTTACATGGTATGGAAGACCCATATTCACTAGAGGTGGAGAGGGAGCAGACACGGCTCTGGAGTCCACAGATTACTCCCCGAGAGTGGGACAGCTGTGAGCGGAGGTCCTCAACCAGGTGTTGGAGAGATGAGACATCATCGCCATAACCAGAGCTCTTGCTGGTGGTTTTGCCGCCACTGCTGGTAGGCCACCACTGGGAGCCACATTCCAGAGATGTACACATTTCCAGGTCGTCAAACTCTGTCAGGAAACATATAGCATGTGTTCATCAGATTTGTCAGATGGAAAAATCTGTGGTACTTATAAAATATGAGATAAGTATAAATACTGTAAAACTCATTTATACACATGTACAACTGATGTTGTGTTTAAAGTTTCTACAATGGTGACAAAATAAAGGAAATCCCAGCAAAACAACTGTTTGATGGGTAAATTTTGTCATTCATTTGGATTTCAGTAAGATTTAAAGTTAGAAGTATAGGGATCATTTAGAGCATTTTTTAATATCCAACACATAATACAGCCTGCGGTGTGGTACAGACAGACAGGGAGAGAGCGAGAGAGCGAGATTCTATTATTTTATTAGTATGATACAAAAAACTAATTTACATGCATCTGTCTCTGTGTGTTGAACGTGTGCAGTTTATAAATGCAGCTTGCTAACCAAGCTTCTTCTGGCCCCCAAAACATCCATGGTGATCACTCAGAGTAGTTTTTATTGATTTACAGTGACCCTTCCCACTAAGACAATAACAGCCACACCACGCAAGCAACACACACCACAGCATAACAGAGCATCCAGAAACACTCAGTTTAGGGGTCAAGGGTTCAGGTAAAGGCCATTCTTTTAATTTGTCACCCATCTTACTTATAAACTGGCAATGCGTGGATGCCACTGTTGGCCAGGAGGCCTATACTTTGCTGCCCTCTGGTGTTTCTATGATACTGTTACAAATTAGGCAGACGAGGTGAACTGCAGGATATTTACTGACACTGTATGATTTAAAGTAAAACAGTACTTAGCTGATTTTTAGTAGCAATATTGATAACAGGATCTCAAACAGCCACAGGCTTTTTTGACAGACATACAGTGATAATGAGACATACCTGGGCTGCTGGCGTCTTCTCTCTCAGCCTCATTTTCACTGCGGCCACAGGTCTCATAGCCCAGATCCTGCACGTCTACCTGGATCTGCTTACTGTCCTGCTGCACAGCTGTTTCTGCTGCAGAGACACAGAAGAAGCTGCTTTACTCTTGTGGGTTTGACACCACTGGATTCACTATCAACTTCAGAGTATTTATTTGACCAGTCTGAGGTATTTTCTAATTACTGACATGACAAATTCAGCATCATCATATAATAAGTTAGAAAATTGTGCCCACTCACTAAGCAGGTCCCTGTAATCTTTGAGCTGCTCGGCTTGAGCCTGCACTGTGGCCTCCGACACCATCAACCTCTCCTGCAGCTCTTTGCTCTTCTGCTGCAGATGAGCTGTCTTCTCACAAATTGCAGAGGATGCAATGGACTGCTGCCAATCTGCAGACAGCTCACCGCCCAGGTCATTGTACTGGTTACAGATAGGGGGGAAAAGATTGTGACTGCCAGTCCAAAGTTTTATCTTTTTAATCTACAATTTCTTGTTTTTGATTTACAGCAAACCATAGAGCACAAAACCATAATAGCACAGTTATGGTCCTCCCACCTCTGAGGAGTTGGGGACTAGGTGGAGTGTCTCATATTTGCTGGCTCTCTTTTTCCTTTGTTCATCACTGGTCTGGATCTTGGCCTGGGACAGAGAAAGTTCTCCTTCCCAGGCATCCCACAGTTCAGAGCTTTCCTCTTCCTCTTCTATGGTCACATCCAGCTCATTCTCATCCTTCTCTTCATCATCCAGCATATTCTGCTCATCACTCTGTTTAGTGCCAGATTCCAACCCTCCATTCAGATGATTTGTTAATTTTTCATTCTCTATTTGCAGGCTGAACAGAGCTTTCCTTTAAAAGAGAATAAATAAATAAAAGCACTCTGTGCTAGAATAGCGTACTGTTGTCAGAGAATAGTAGGCTGTTTTCAGCTGCTCCCTTGGCATAAGGGGTCACCACAGCATGTAGATCTGCATGTTTTGATTTGGCAGAGTTTTTGGCCAGATGCCCTTCCTGATGCAGCTCTAAAGGGGATTTGTCTCTCCAGCTGTTGTCAGAGTACAAGGGTGGTATTAATCTGTACTCTCTTTTTGTCAACATATGGCACTGAAAAGCCAAAACAAAGAACTCTATTAGCCTGTTATATCAGTTTAAAAATCACAACTGTCTAGATTGATTAAAACAAAGTAATTTTCTCAATGAGTTTTCCACAGCAGATTTATCAAGTGTTAGTCAAACTGGAGGTAGTGGTTAACACATTTGCTTGGCAAGTGAAAGGTTGCTGGTTTAATTCCAGCTGGAGACACAAATCCCCTTTGGTGTTGTGTCAGGAAGGGCATCTGGCGTAATACGCTGCCAAATCAAACATGTGGCAAAAGAGCAGCTGAAATGGAGGTAGTAGAGTCTTTATTGTGAACAATTTTCAGTAGTGACTCAATCCAGGTTTGATTGCTTGAACTCACAAGGGTATAGAATGTACATTTGGAGCTTATTTGGGACAGGATCAAAATAAATCTCTAAAATTACCTCATCTGTGATACTGAAGAGAATCCTGCTTTCTCCAGCTGAGCCTTCAGCTCTCCCAGCTCTCTCTCCACCAACCTCTTCTGCTCCACCAGCTGCTTGACTTCGATCAGCCCCTGACTGTCAAGCAACATGTCCTGGGACAGATTCTCCTCTGGACCTTCACAACTCTGTACAAGCACAGAGGTACAATATGAATATTAAATTATGACAACATTACTAGAAACAGTACATTGTGAATCATTTTAATTCTACTTTTTTTTTTTAAAGTAAAAAAACGTAAAAACTTTGATTTTTTTTTTTCAATTCAAAATAAACAACTGACAGCTGAATAATGTGCTCATACTGTGGTGTTGGTCTCCTTTTCATCAACGCTCTCAAAGTATTCAGTGTTCAAATAATCATCAGCCTCGACTTCATCCTCGGTGCTCAGCTCTGGAGGAAGCAGAACAAAGATCGGGAAATGTGACATATCAATTCAATCAGAAAAGGATCCAGTCATTTTTCTTTTTCAGAAACTTTTCAGCTGAGTGTCACACTGTCCACACACATAAAACAACTGGTGATTTTTTCTTTAGCTCTGCTCAGTTATAATATTATTTACTCTCATGATGATTTCAGCAATTTCTAATTCAGCATTGTCTAAAAGCCTGAGCTTTAGTCTATACGAGTTTGATTTTATTTACTTCATTGTAGGGTCTTTACAATATAAAGCGCTTTAAGGTGACTGTTGTGATTTGGCGCTATATAAATGAACCTGAATTGAATTGAATTCACTTACTTTATTAACTGCACTGTACTTTATTTAAAGAGGATTAAACTTAAACCTTTAGATGGGATCTGAGGGACACTCACACAGAGCTTAATCCACTATTTAAAGCCAAAGAGAAAGACTTAAAGGATGGATGGACAAGGCTCATAAATACCTGAACAGTACTGACCCGGGAGTGTTCTGAGTGTTCTGATTCTAGGAAATTATGTTTTGATTTATAAGGAGCTACAGCAGGACCGGCTCATCAAGGGAATATACATACATTTTCAAAAGAATCCCTTTCCAGAGCTGTATCGCTCACGATTACTTTAGTGTCATATTTGTACAATCACGAGTATTGTTTCTTATATATAGGAGGATTTAACACCCAGAGGAGAAATTTATATTCTATATTTAGAAAGGTTGTTGTTTTTAAAGACTTGGTATATTTAAGTTGTTTTAAATTGAATTAGAAGAATGTTAAAAAAAAAAGAAAAAAGTATTGTCTCATCAGTTATGATCACAGGCATTGCAGTAAATTTATGCATTTACATTTACGCAGCTATGCAAATTGTCTCGTAGCCAAATTTTCTACAGGGACTCGTTTCTCTTATGAGATTGATGTTTATATATATTGTTCCTGGCAAATAATGAATTAAAGTATAAAAACTAAACATAAATACAATGTGAGGGAACCAACAACTTTGGCTATTACTCATAAAGCTTGGGCAATTTATTTCTACAATTTCTAAATTCAAAGTACGACATAACTAGCATATTAATCAGATGTTTTAGACACAAATTCACTCAGTGAAGGGGAATCAAGGAGATGTATTATGCTTATGCTACTGTGTGTGTTTTAGGTAAATTAATATTGAAAGTTGCACACTAAGCATGTTGTGCTATAGTTGGGAAAGAACGAGAATTTGAGCCTTTGGAAATTGAATCAACTGAAACCTCTGAAATCACAAATGCATGAAACAAGTACAGGATGTTTATTATTTATTATGAACCACTTTGAAACATGTTAGGCTCCGGAAGAATAAAATTTGAATAAAATGTGCAGGAATGCCTGCACTTCAATGAATGTGGCTTATCATGTTGTCTGTGCAGACTTTATATTGTTCAGTTTGACAAGATCAATAATAACAACAAAAACATTCATACTTACTGTGCTCTAGAGTGACACTCAGTTTATGATAACATTCGTTCATTTCAAACCATTAGAACAACTGTACCAATAATTGTGGGAATGCAGAGAAGCAAACATAGAAACTAAATATACACAATAACTGTAGTAAAGGCAATGTGGAATGTGCTGAGATTTTCATAATCTTCAGACAGCATCTGACTTGGGTTCAGTACACACACTCTCAATCTTGCTGCCAAAAATGCAAAGACACACGAATACACAAACCTTCATATTAAATCTAACATATTGTGATGCGCATACTACCAAAAATAATTACATTTAAATCAGTTATGATAATGCGTTGTCCTTTACATTAAATATAAAATGCCCTGCTATTTTTTTAAACAGAAAAGGAGTAATATTAATTGTGCAAAATCACATTAACTGCACTACAACATTGACAAAGTTATTCAACAAAATGTTTTCAGGGGGATGTTTCCAAGCTCAGGTCAGAATCCATTGATCCACTTTCATCTACTGGTTATGATGCTCCATGTTAGTATTTTTACCCAAAAAAGTCCCAACTGATAAATTTATGGCAGCCCACCACCACAGTGTAGTAAGTCACTCTACAGTCACCGCTCCCTGGTGCTGGAAGAGCTGCTGTTAAAGATACTGTCCCATGCTTCTCTGGTGCCCACCTCCAAACTCTGGCTGCCTGCTGTTAGGCCGGTCACGGCCCAGGACAGGCCCTCTCACTGGGGGACCATCCTCCTGAACCAGTCTCTCCCTCAGCTCCTGGACCTCTCGGGTCAGTTGTTCCACCAGAGGGAGGCCTGAAGGATCCACCATCTGCCTCTGGAAATCCTACAGCACACACAGAGAACCCGTGTCATGTACACACACACACACACACACACACACACACACACACACACACACACACAAAACGTGAGTAACATGTACACAGGGTATTGGTTTATTATACAAGATCAAATAACATTCAAAGACCTTCTTCTTTCTCACACACTAACCCTGATGAGCTCCTCCTTCACATGCAGAGTCCTGCTAAGGGAGTCAATCCTTGCAGTCTGACTCCTGTTTAGCTCCTGACTCTCCTTCTCCCTCCTTAGAGATAGACATAGCTCCTCCTGCACTGCTTGAAGCTCCAATCCTAAATCTGCTCCAAAGTCGGGCTGCGATTCAAAACCCGAATTCAACTGTTTGCGGAGCTCCTGAAGCCTCGATGTCTGCTCAGTTAATACCTCACTAAGGCGGATGGCAGAATCCTGCAGGGAGAGTGTTGTCAGTTTTTTTGTATGTTCAACCTTTTCTATTCAATCTGTGATTCTGGTTGCTTCATCTGCTCTACCTTAATGTACTGGTCTCTTGTGTTGATGCTTCTGAGCAGATCCTGGACCTCATTTTTGTGCTCCTGGGCCTGATGAGTCCGGTCAGCCAGAAGTTCCTGGAAGAGGCGGTCTTTAAGATGGAGGCGGACCTTAAGCTCCTCCAGAACATCACCTGGAGCAGACTGAATACGAGCTAGCAGAGAGCAGCGCAGATCCTGCAGACGAGAGAAGAACCATGACATTGTGATTGTGTGGGAATTTTTGCACTGATTTTAAAATGCTCGAAAGATTATATTTATTAACTAACATGATAACCTGGTTATTTAAATATAATTCAATTCAGTTTTATTTATATAGTGCCAATTCACAAAAACAGCTGCCTCAAGGTGATTTATATGGTAAGGCAAAGAGTCCACAGTAATTCTGGGAAAAAAACCATCAATCAGACAACATGGCTGGGGTGGCTGTAGCTCAGGAGGTAGAGCAGGTCATGCACTGATTGGAAGGTCGGTGGTTCGATTCCTGGCTACTCCAGGCTGCATGCCAATGTATCCTTGGGCAAGATACTTAACCCCAAGTTGCTCTCTGACGCACGCGTTGGTGAGTGTTAGATAATTAAAGCAGATAGCTTAGTTACTCATGAAAGTGCTTGTGTGGATAGGGTAAATGTAAAGAGGTTGTATAAGCTTTGAGTGCTCAGACTGAGCAGAAAAGCATTATATAAGAACTAGTCCATTTACCCCCTATGAGCAAACACTTGGTGACAGCAGGAAAGAAAAACTCCCTTTTAACAGGAAGAAGCCTCCTGTAGAATCAAATTCAGGGAGGGGAAGTCATCTGCTGTAGTGGGTGGGGGTGTGAGGGGCCTGTGCTTTGAGGATTCTGACAGTTAGTGTGACTCGGCGGTGTTGTTTCATTTAAACTAACATATTCATCCTGCTGTAACCAGGTTTCTGTAAGGCACAATAAATCAATATGTTGATTAATTATTAAATCATTTAGTAACAGGAACTTAGAAGAGAGAGACCTAATGTTTAATAATCCACATTTAAGTGTTTTAGTCTTTGGTGCAGTTGAGGATGTTTTATTGTTCTTGCTTTGTGAATTTTTATCCTTCAATTGTTTTTGCCGTATTTTAGATATTTCTCTGCACTAATTCTAATCATTTATATTTCAGTATTCAGTATTTTCTCTTCCTACTCATCTCTGTGTACCTGTGCCTCCTGTGTGCGAGTGTGCAGTGCCTTCTGCAGCTGGCTGATGATGGAGTCTCTCTCTCTCAGGATGCAGCTCTGCCTCTCCTCACTTTCCTGCTGTTGCCTCTGCACGTTCCTCCAGGCATCACACACCTGCTCCTGCTCCAGCGCCTTACCCCGCAGCAGCACTTCCAGGCTCTGACACAGATGTAAACATGCAGTTAATGAGGTAGGGTCAATCGATACATTAGAGAGAAGAAAGATGAGGGTTTTTTTTGTGTGTGTTCTTACAGTGATGGTCTCCCCATTGTTTGCCAGGACGCAGCGCTGTCTCTCCAGGTCTCTCTCCTTTTCTCTGAGCAGCAGCTGCAAGCGACGGATCTCCCCCTCCTTCTCCTCCATGCAATGGAACTTCTCATCCATAACTTGCTGCAGTTTTTGAGGAAACAAAACAGAGCCTTGTTTTAACTGCTATCTAATCAAAATTCTATATTTTCTGTCTAAGCTCACACAGTTGACGAGCTTTGGGGTAATGCGCTTTTCTGCTGTCTTTCATTCATAGGATACTAGTTTTGTTTTTTGCACTATAGTGTAATTGTTGCATACCTATTCTTTGCAAAAGCATATTTGTGAGTGGTGTTTTACTTCCTTTGATAAGCTTCTAAGGTTATCAAAGTATTGCCTTTTTGTTAAAGTGGGATTATCAAATAGTGGATACTAACAATTAACATAACTCAAAGTAGGTCACAGGACATCCTGGTAGTATGCTTGAACACCATTGGTCTGTTTAAGTGTGTTAGCTGTGTTTCATGTGTGGCGTGTCTGTTGCTGTGTTTACCTCTAAAGCTCGGTCTCTCTCCTTTATACGCTGGCGAAGTTTCTGAAGCATAGAGTCTCTTTTCTCCTTTGGATCCTCAAATAGCTCAGAGTAGTGCTGCTGGACAGCAGATAGACAGTTAACAGCAAATCACATGTGACCACAAAAAACCCAATTTTCCACAAAAGGAAAATGTCATTTTTTACATGAAGCATTTAGTGGCTGCGAGAGGAACTGCAGTTGATCTTTACTCTTCACTTTATTGTTCTCAGATGTGCATGTTCAGATTTAGCAGTGTACATTTCTGTGTTCATTAAATGAGATCTGCTCGCACTTATTAGTGTAGAGCATGATGGTTTGTTTACTTTTTACAGATTGTTTGATCGTGTCTGACCTCCACCAGCTGTTCTTTGGTCTGCAGGGAAGTCTTCAGCTCTCTGATGGTCTTCTCTCTCTCCTCCTTCTCTCTCTGTCTCTCTCGCTCACTCTCTCTCAGCTGCTCCTCTCTCTCCTGGAGAGCTAATCGAGCCTTTTCTAGAGCCAGCTGCAGCTCCTGAGCATCACACATGCATGGCATGATAAAGTAAAAATAACCATGGTGCAGCTTCCCAGAAATGAAACACCCCCTTTAAAAGAAACTAATAAAGGAAACAGTGCATTAAACAATTTCAGAGTAATTCTAACACATTCACAACCCTCTTCTCACCTGGTTGTGCCTCTCTGTCTCCCTCTTGTGTTGTAGCGACCCCTGTAGATCTTTTTCTAATCTCTCCAGAGCCCGGTTCAGGTCCTCCTTAGCCCTGACCACCTGGTGCTGAGCCCTCTGTCCAGTCTGCAGCTCCAACTGAGCCTGGAACAGAGAGGCTTGCAGAGCCAGTACCTCACCCTGACCTTTAATAGTCTCTGCACCAGATGCCTGCAAATAAAACCAGTCAGGGAAGAAAGACATGAAGGACAGGTGAAAGACCAAATGGGAATTCTAAACTCTGAAGCATATGTATTTATTGTGTCCTGAGAACTGATTGCAGATAGGTAGCTTGGCAAGTGATGATACAGAGCTGTGCTTAGTGTAGAGGACAAACCTGCAGCTGCTGCAACTGGTTGTGGTTGGCAAGCTCTTTGAGAGAACACAGTATCTTATTCTGCTCCTCAATTACCTTGTACAGTTCTGCAACCTGCACACACAAGGACACTGTTCATGTCTGAAACTGTGATGTTTTGAGGACTTTCACCTCTGACCTTCCTTCCTCCATGCAGCGTTCAGACTTGTATTTTCTTTCTCACTATTTACTGTCAACCCTCATTTATCCCCCATCCATGTACTGTACCTCTGCCTGTTTGGAATTTACAGTATCGCTGATGTTCTGAATGCTTCGCTCCTGCTGTTGGGCATCCTCTCTGGCTGACTGCAGTTCCAGCTCCATTTCACCAAGTCGCTCCTGCAGCTTCTACACACACACAAACACACACACACACACACAAATTCCACATTATCTGAATGTAGATGTGTTTGCATGTTTTTTCTGTGCCTACGTGGGTCCTCTGGCTTCCCCCCACAGTCAAAAGACACTGGAAATTCTAAACTGGTTTTAAGTGTGAATGGTTGCCTGTCTCTCTGCATTGGCCCTGCAAAAAAATGGCGATCTGTCCAGGGTGCACCCTACTTTTCACCCTATATCAGCTGGGATAGGCTCCAGCTCTCCTAAGACCTGAATAAATGATGACGAAGGTAAACATGTGGTTAAGATGTATGGATATTTTGACATCATCATGTTTCAAGTTCAAAGAACGTGAAAGCAGAAGCTGGATGAAGTATGCCACACTGTAGCTGTGGAGGCTGGTGTCTTTGTACCTGGTTCTTGGCCTCGCTCTCTCTGATCTTGGCCTGTAGTGAGTGGACCTGATCCTGGGCCTTCTGCAGCTCGCCAACACACTGACCTGCAGCACTCTCATAATGACTGAGCTGGCCCCGCTGCTCGTCAATCAATTGCTGAAAAAAAAACAAACAGGAGAAATTGCAACATATTAGCCAATGAGGAAAATACAGTATTATTACTGTATATTAGTAGGTTATGTTGCGGTATGGAAACGAAAAAGGAAATTCTAATAATTATGATGAACATTTGTTTACCACAATTTGGAAAGAGTCTGATTAGTTTCCTTTTTTTTTGATTATGGGTTATGACAAACCTAAATTTAAAGTTTAATCAGGGGTCCGCAGTTGCAGTCCTCCAAATAAACACACTGTTCTGTGTTATTCTTGCAGCTGATGTGTGGATGATGGATTGAAAGTGGAAAGTGATGTCAGCTCACAGTTGGATGGCTTCCCCTGGAAGTGAATGTTGCCACAGCAGCATTTTGTTGACTTCCATGTTTTTGTTTTTATGAGACTGTAATGATGTGATGTCACTCAGCCCTTGGAGACATCATTAGTTCTGTGCACAACCTCTTCTACAACCATTTAAGCGTTCTCCCAAACCAATAGTGTGGTGGAAAAAAGTAAACCAACTGGATTTGTTTACCAGAAGAACGATGTCTTCAATTTCCATATAGTATCAAATTACACTAGAACCTAGTTAATATTGCTATGTGCATTATCTTGTCTGATGTAAGCAAATTTAAAAGTATATTTTGATATGCAACATAATAATAAGCTTGAAGCAGCTTAGAAATGGTTTCAAAACAGTTTCATATTTAGTGAAATCTGTCCTTAAACAACAGCCCATATGAAACAGGTCCAGGAAGTGAATTAAATCTTTTTGTCTGAACATATGGCTTCAATAATCTGAAATTTTGCATCAAAATTCCCCATTTCAGAGCTCTTGGACAATCTAGTAATCTAGTGGATGAATAGTAGCAAAAGGCACGAGGTATTTTCTTGATTTGACTTGGTGAACCAGCCTTATATTTACTTTTAAAAAAGTATTTTTTTATCTAACACAATCTTACTGTCAGACACAAGCACCTACACGGCTGCTTTAGACCGTTGAAGGTCAAAGAAAGAACAAGCCCCAGAAGGTTCTGCTGTTATCACACAATGCAGAGGAGCCATGAGTTTCCCACTTTTGTCACAAGGGTACATAAATCTCAGCAAATCTTAATAAAATCAATGTTAAAAATAGTTCAGAGTGCTGTGTATTTGTTTCCTCATTCCTCTCAGAGATAAGTGCACAGTGCAGCTTTGTTTATTACAGTATAATAGCCGTACATATTTGCACATAATAGACTATGACCGAGCTGTTGTGTGGCTGGTTTTCCTTTCAGACTGAATCACAAACTGTTCATTAACATGACAATAGAAATTATGAAGCTGGAGTAGACAGAGAAGAGCGATGGCTGCAGACCTTGGAGACTGTTCCCATGGCAATGGAAGGGTTGCTAAGATACCGCTGAAGAGAGATATTTATGCTTCCTTTGAGGGTAATCAAGGCAGTGAGTGTGTTTCACTTTGTCAGCAGTGAAGGAGATGAGCAAGACAGTAAGATTCTGAGAGGCCTGGCCTCATTCTTAGTGGATGGTGGTCAGAATTAGCTGGATCTATTCTGACCATCAGTGCTATTAGATTTTTCACCAGATTACTGGAATCGACATCTGATTCTACTGCAGAGCAATTCTGAAGATTGTCCCCTGGCTTTTACTAATTTTTACAAACTAACGTTGGTTGCAGATGCTGAAAAAGACTGAATATATAAACCACTAAAAACTTTGTAATTTGTAGGAAAGTGAAGAAAGTGGGTTATAACCCAGGTGTATTCCTGTTACGGGCACTAGTTTAGCCCTGTTTACAGCTGTAACAGGATACCACTTTCACTGTAAATAATGTTTTAAGGCATTCCAAAAGAAAACTATTTTATAAAGGTGCAGTTTCTTTAAGCTGGTATTAAAAATTGTGTGGGTAAAGCTCCAAAAGCAATAGATCCTACACTTGCCATAATGCTTACAACTACATATTCTATGCAAATTGGATGATCTAAGTTGAAAGAGCATCTGGTATCCATGGTTTCTGAAGTACCTGCTGAAACTGAAATGGCCCACACAGAACATAATCATCCAGCCACTCCTCCTCCATCTCTTCCAACTCCGCCTGCAGCTCCTGTTGGGGACACGGGGTCACAATCTCTGGTATAGTGTGGTCGGTGTACAGCTCACAGTCTACTGTTTCTGCACAGGGTGACCTCAGTGGGATTGGCAGGGGTAGTGACAGGCCTCCCTTTAGTTTGGTTTTAATCAGAAGTGGGATCTTGCTGCCCCTTTGGGGCTTCACTGGCCGGTACTCCCAACCCCGCAGGAGGGTCAGTGTCATCTCAAATCCAGGGAGAGAGCCCTCACATGGGGCTTTGTCCCACTGAATGTCTCTTCTCACTGGTGCCTCACCTCCATCTTTCTCTGGCTCAGTTTCTTCCCTGTCTTTATGATCTGCAGGAAGGCAACTGACATCCACAGTGGTGTTGAGAGACTCCACAGATGATGCAGGGCTGGGACTCCTCTGGTTACAAATGGTCTTATCATCTTCCATTCCAGCTAAAGGGGACTCGAAGGTGATGGCTGTATCAGACACTACAGGGGCTCTGGCCACATACTCCACTCCCTGTGTGGCTGTTGAGCAACGGGTAGATGGGCCACAGGATGTGCTCCTGCGCCCAAGCTTTCTAGGAACCTTACACACTGCCTCATAATCAGAATCAGCAACTCTGAGTGCAGCACAACCCCTACACCGCCTCTGCTTGTGGCAATAGAGGGAGTCTGCTCCTATGCACTGGTGGAGGTGCTGGTGGTGATGATGGTCCAGGGTTGAGCCCTCCTTGTCAGCCCATGACTCATACACAGAGTATGTCAGATCATCCTGGATCATATCTGAGTATCTTACATCTTGTAGTGATGACAGATGATCCACAACAGGAGAGCCTTCAGATCCCACCTCAATCATGACTCCGATGCTGGAAGCATTGGGGGCCATACTGCACTCCTCTGAGTTGTTCTTCCGGTATAGACCTCCAATACACTGCCTCAGCCGGTCTTTCTCCAGCAGCAGCTTGTGGAGGCGCTCCAGAGACATTGCCTCCACCCGGGCGATCACTGTATCAAAGCGATACATGCGGTCCAACATGAAGGTGCACTTTGAGCAGGCAAACTCACCACGGCCATCCCGGGTCAACTCACGACCCAATGCATGAGAAAGCAACACTTGCAGGTTGAGTTTGGCTGTTGGGTGGAAAATCCATCTGCGCTGGTTGCCACAGAGCTCACGGGCACAGATCCTGCAAGTCTCCTTCATCTTCACCACATCCAGCATCACAATAACACGAGAGTACTTTAAAAGTCTTTAAAAGAGGGATGGATAAAATCCAGTGCTTCTGTCCTGAGCTGCTATCACTTCAAGTTTTTACATTAAATGAACTTTGTGGGCAGGATGGATTCAGTTTCCAGAATCTGAACCTATCTAAATTTTCAATTTAATCAGTGTTTAATCAGTGACTTAAGTTTTTTTTTTTTTTTTAAACTTGATCAATCTGAATCAAATTGACTTTTGGGAAGAAAGTTTTAAGATGCATGGAATGACTGCAGAAACAGACTAATATCATGCAGCCTATTCAGACATTTTTATTTATTCTTTTTGCCGGATAAAAAGTAAAAGGTAGGTCACTTGATGGAGATGAACATGCAGCAGCATCATCTGCCCACGTTTTCCTGATCACTCAAATCTGTCGGATCATGCTGCCATGTCTGAGCAACGTGACCAGCGCCGTTAATTCAGGCAAAGACGTTTCCCCTCAGAACGGATGTGAATGAATCTTCTCTGTCATGGGTTTCACTTCCTTGGTGGTGAAGTTCAGACGTGTCAGCAAATCGATGTGAGTTTCAGTCGCACTGCTTCCTTCAGAATAATCCCGTTAACCAAAACAGACTCATATGTAGAGTCACAGCTGTTTTTTTCCCCTGCATTTTAAATCAGTGACGTCTCTTTACATGACAGCATCTCTCCGCTGTAGCTGCTGCCAGGCAATAACCCGACACGAACACGGAAAAACCCAGATTTCCTATTTTTTTTTTGTCAGCGGTTCTGATGATCGTAGATTGACTGGCTCCTGTCCGTGCTCCCGTTTAGCTGTGCGCTCACTTCATCCGCTGAGAATGGACGCAGAGACTGTCAGGCGTCCGGCTTCAAAACGAGACGAGGCAACGCCGACTGAAACCGAAGATCATATACAAAGAAGAGGATGCCTCACTCCGCAGCTCTAAGTAGTCTCGTGTGCAAATATCGCGGCGTTGCTTTCTATATAATACGAAAATTGTATTTGATTAGTGTCGTTTCTCTCTTGTGATAACAGTGCACGATACACAATTAATTATTACCACAGATTTACTGTGGTAACTGTAACCACTAAAAGATAAAAAGGATTACGACGGCAAATAAGTAGTTTAGATTAGTTCAAATGGATTAGATATCTAAAATTGTATGCAAAGCTGCAGTAAACTGCGAAAAATGTTAACATTTCCAACACTGACATCTTTATTTTTCGGCCTCACAACCACTTAAATACAAAGATTTGGTTTATTAGCATATGACATGAAAAAAAAATGCACCAGTCTTTCACATCTGGGCAGCTGGATTATTTTCACCCCCTGTACGCAGAGTGACCGATTTCAAACATATCAAAAAGGTCACGTGTGGGTGAAACACACGAAAATCTTCAAGCCAAACGTCCTTTTGATATCTTTCTGTAGTCTGGATGTATCTCTTGGCTTCCTGTAGTTAAATCAACCATTAAAAAAGAAAAAAAGAAAAGGATTATCGGTGTAGTAGTGATCCCTCTTGTAGCTGGCTGGACTGAACCATTTAAAGGAAGAAGGGGGGGGGGGGTTAATGTGCCCTGCCCTTTAATGTACTGACTGTCTTTCAAGGAACATTTTGGAATTTCTTCAGCCAGAACATGAGGACTCTTAATTTAGGCTAACCTTTAGCGATTTCTTTCCTTTAAGTAACGATCTAATAAAATAATGTTAACAAATGGATAACAGAAAAGTGGAACATGCAAATAAAAAAAAAACTCTTATGGTTATACAAATAGCTCGTATGTGATTGTGTTATTACAGTATAAGAATGCTACTAATTTTAATGTCGTCACCAGCCATTTGCATTCCACACAGAGTTTTATTTTTGGAGGATAAACATACATTGCAATCTGATATTTGGCTCATAAATAAAATATTTTTTTTAAAAACAAATAAGGTGTGATATTCAGTTTTCTACATCTCTTTTCTGAAGTTACAATGAAAACATATTTATTAGTAAAATATCTTTTACTGTTTATTACAATTTTTTTATGAGCATTTTGTTTTTGTCACCTTTATGGAAGCTTATAACCAATCAAATGACAGCGACAATAGCAGTGCATTGGGCTCTTGTAATTCATATTAGAATCTACATAGATTTTGTCTAGAACAAAACACTCTATGTGACATTCCGTGTGCAAAAACTCTAATTCCCTTCCAGCTCATTCATATTAAAACAGTGAGTGATAACTAATTTATTTAAAAAAAATACCACTTTCCATGTACAGCTTTATTGAGTGTGTGTGTGTGAGAGTGTGTGTGTGTATCACTGAAATCAGCCTGCACGTTTTCCATCAGGTTCATTAAATTCTCAAAATTGTCAGCATGGAATGAGTTCATGCCTTTCCCAGCGGCGCACAGCCCCAGTCTGGCCTTGATATGTGTGTCACACAGCATGAAAGCAGGAAGGAGGGAGGGAAGTGGGTTCTCTCATTTCTCTGGAATTGATGTCAGTGAATCACATGACACTTTAATTAAGCAGCAGACTGTGCTCCTAAAAGTTGTTGTCACCCCCCGCCCCCAACACACGTACACACACACGCACACACACACACACACAAAGACTTACAAATTTTCATCCATCTTCTTATTGCAGCAGGCTAGATGTGTTGTTGATTCAACTGTTCTCACATGTGATTTATTTTCCTCTGTGTGTGTGTGGGCCAACACAGAACTCTATTCTGGCCCTTGCTGTATCTACATTTGTCACCCTAGAAGCCAGTGGAGACATGACACCAAAAACTGATCAGGTAGAATGAGGCGTGCAATCAAAAGTCCATTAATCCTAATCAGAGATAAGTGCCAAACACTGCTGACTGTTTACTTTTCTATAAGTGGCAGAAATACCAAAGGGCGACAGCAGGAAATGAATGCTGATGCAAACAGAAAAGATGTCTCTGCCCATTTTTCTCTCTCTCAGCTATCTCAATTGTTGGTGTGCCAGTTAAACAATGGATTCCCTTGGTGCACATCCTGCTGCTGTGTCATGAAATGAGTCTTTGTGTTGAGCAGCTTGATCTAGTTATAATTATATCTGGCATAGATGAGGGAAATATGGTTATATTCTCAGAAGTGTACTGACATGACTCTGCAGTGATCCTCCGATCATTGCAAATGCTGTTGCAGGAACTGTATCTCCAAATTTTAGACAGAGAAACATAAGTAAGGTGCAGCAGCTCTTTGACTACAGCAAATAGCAATTAAGAAAGTTTTTGTGTGTGTCTACAGCTGTGTAAATGTACATAACGGAGTGGAAAATAAATAAATAAATGATAAAACTATGTTTTACAGCAATTCTAAACATTTAATAACAGTTTAGTTTTTATTGTTTACATTTTACTATATAAATGTCATATTACCATTTAAAGGGAACGGTAATACAAGTTGACCTACTGTGCAATACACATGCATATCATTTTCTTTCACAATTGGCTTTTAAGTTGACAAAGACATATTAGCTCTGAAAACTTTAGCAGTTTTGTTAAAATATGACCAAATCTCACTGGATATTTTTACCATGAAAAACATTTGCTTTGTTTTACATTTTTTTCTTTTTCCTTTTGTTTTTAATATTGTTTTCCCCCTTTTATAATAGACACTGCTATTTTTTTTAATTAAATATCCATTAAAAAATATAGGATATTGCCAAATGAGACTACCCTTGTAAAATAGTCCTCCACTACAGTCATCCTACATTCTATGTGCACTGTGGATTAGGTAACAGAAGGTGGAGCTACTCGTCTATAAACTGAGAGGTGGAGGGTTCTGAGTAATAGGCCTCCTCATCTTAGGTGCACAATTCATATGATGAACCCACACGCAACAAAAGCAGTCAGTAAATGTGTTGTGTCATCAGAATATAAATGGGTTAGCATTGCTATACACAGATCTCCTTGAGACAACTGTTTGGTGATTTGGTGCTAAATAAATAAAATTTAATCTTAAAAGTTTTGTCCTACCTGCATCTGTGCACGAACTCTGCGCTCCTGCTCACACTGTAAAGAAAGAAATGCAACAATGTTATAAATATACCACCAAAATCTTGTTTTGTTACTATATGGGTGGCACAGGATTAGAATCTTGATTTTAGCAGCCACCAACCCCTTCTTCCTCCAGCTCTGATTCCATCACATCTCATTATTTGTTGATGAGTTATGTGTTGAGGCTCAGACCCAAAGATGTCAGTAGCTGCATCAGGTTACAAGTGCAGCATTTTGTAGACCAAAAATAGGTAGAGATGGTAGAAATGACATTTACTCAAATGCAAGTAAAAAAAGATAACCATGCATGGATACACAGGGTGCACATAAGGTGCACATGCTTTTAGCTTCATACTTTGCCAATGTTCC
>VUQJ01029561.1:81015-92518 GCA_015108635.1 Andinoacara biseriatus
CTCCTGTTTACCTGCTACTCTTGCCTCTGTTTTGGATTTGGGACTTTGAATCTTGGATTTTGGCATTCCACCTAATAAAAGGTTGTTTTTTATTTTGTGTGTCTGTGAGTTCTGCACCTGGGTCCTCTTTCAGCTCCATTTCACAACATTAAAGATTCCACGCGAGGGGAACAGGGAAAAGGAAAACACTCAGGAGCATACCGAGGAGCAACAGGCCATAGGTATACATACTTCATATAATTTATGTAAATATACATGAGGGACTCTGTGTCAACACATAGTTTAAAGATCTTGAAGAAACCTCTGAAATAACACAGAAATATAAGTATAAAAAAAATTAAGTTATTTTAATTATCAACAATTGCTAATTATTTTGCATATTTTTTTCAGCAGGTGAAATAAGTGACAAAATGATTTTAAAAAAATAAGGAAGAGAGTCAGATGTCATGTTTTTGTGATCAGCACTCAAAACTAAGAGAAGGATTGAAAGGACTATCATCGGAAATTAGGAAATAGTAAAACTTTGCATATTTAAGTAACTACAGATTCTTCCAAGTAACTTAAATAAAGAGTTATTAAGATTGTTACCATCATATTTTCTTTAATGTTACCATTTTATTGGTTGTTTTATTTTTCTTTGGGACTTAATTAAACTGCTATGTATATTGTGGAGTACTGGCGCCCAGCAACATGGGGCCTCTCAGGAGGTTAATCCATCTGTCTTTGCAGCTGCATACAACAGGAAAATATAACTGGAGCTTTATTAGGATTATATTACTTATTAGGGTCACCTGAACTCTGGACATTGACATTGAAATAACTTTTATAAATATTTGAGACTTTACCTTAGGATATAAAGCACCTTGAGGCGACTATTTGTTGTGATGTGCTGCTATATAAATAAAATTGGAGTGAAACTGAAATGTACATGTTTGGTTGGGTCTAAATAAAGAGAAGACGAGGATGTCATGAAAATACCTCAGTTTCTTCTTCCTTCTTAGGACTAGAAAAGCAAAGGTTTTGAACTTTGACTTCAAGCTCTTCAACTTTAAGATGCAGTGAATGTTTCTGCTGTGTTAGCTCCTCAATCATCCTGGTAAAGAGAGGGAGAGAAACAGAGACAATGATAAAAGGATTCATATAGCTAAAGCTGCACTTAAGTTCGTAAATGTGTTGGGTCTGTAGTTCAGAGTTTTAGCACTTTTTTCAAGGCATGAGACTTTTTGACAAGGTTGGTCAATACTAATGTCAACACCAGTATCACAACAAGAAGAAGAGCAGGCACATCCACAAAAAGGCCAAAAGGGTGCAGGAACAAAAACAAGCAATAGACAAAAAGGGAAGTCCGCACACACCGCACACTTCAGACTTCCCACCCCTGGCAGAACTTAAACAACAACGGCTTAGTCTGAAGAAGGGCAGCTGTGCCCAAAACGTTACACATTTTTGTTGAGGCTGGAATAAATAAGTTTTCTCTCAAGGAGCTTTTTCTGCGGACTTCCCTTTTTGTCTAACACCAGTATCACAGCCTACAGAGCTGCTGGGAATACTATTAAAAGTGATTAGAAGATACTTTCCATCTGAGTAAAACTGCTCTAAAGTACCATTGATGAATTAGTTCTTCAAATATTTTTTCCAATCAATTTACATAATGGTAAAACAATTATTATTTTATTTTCTTTTGTTTTATTTTACTTTTGGTGTCTGACCAGCAAGTGATTTGACATCTCAGTTATCTCATTTATGTGAAGTAAAATGCAGGCACATGACAAAAGGTGCTCTTCTTGGGTGATAAACAATGCCCTATTCAAAACAAATAGTAATTTGTACTGATTTGGCACAATAGGCATGATTTTAAAAAAAGTGAAAACAGTAAAATTAAAAAAAGGAGAGTTTTAGTAAGAGCCAATGAATAAATAAATAAACAAGTAGACAATGGAGAACAAACAACCCCCCCCGCTATATATTAAATTACCTGTCTTTGTCAGTCAGGACTTGCGAGGTGAGCATTCCACTGGAGCCTTGACTCGCCTCCATCTTTTCCACCATGTGTCTCTCAAGAGCGAGGTACCGCTGGGCCTCAGAGTCTGCCAGTGAGGCCATCCGTTCAGCCTCAACTTGTGCCAGTTCAGCCTTCTGTACAAATGCACATCCACATCAAAATAAATCTGAGTTTGCCTGTTGGTACCATGAAGCTTATTAGTACAGTAAGTGCTTGTATATGGACTAGTTCTTATATAGCGCTTTTCTACTCTAACTGAGCACTCAAAGCACTTATACAACACATTTACATTTACCTCATTCACACCCATTCATACAAGCACTTCCATGTAATTAAGCTAAGTGCTTTAATTAGCTAACATTCATACACATTCATACTCCAACGCTTGCGTCGGAGAGCAACTTGGGGTTAAGTATCTTGCCCAAGGATACATTGGCATGCAGCCTGGAGTAGCCAGGAATCGAACCACCGACCTTCCAATCAGTGGGTGACCTGCTCTACCTCCTGAGCTACAGCTGTATATGTACCTCTTGTAGCAACTGAACTTTGGTTTCCAGGATTTCCTGCAAGTGGTTGATTTCCTCTTGCTGCACTGCCAGGCGCCGCTGCAACTCTGCTTCATTGTGATTTGACAGGCTCTCTGCTGTTGATCTATATGAGTTGCAGTGAAG
Organism: Andinoacara biseriatus; assembly: GCA_015108635.1. NCBI lineage: Eukaryota > Metazoa > Chordata > Actinopteri > Cichliformes > Cichlidae > Andinoacara > Andinoacara biseriatus. Next base: position 83,689 of record VUQJ01029561.1, read on the forward strand.
AAAAAATTACACAGGAAACACTAAAATAAAATGTATTGACATATGAGCAGTCGAGTATTAAGCCTTCCTAACCAGCACAGTTTGCTAGAACAATAAAAATTTCAACACTTTGAAAGGTCATGAATGTATAGTGGTGATAAAACACCAAAGATGTCTAAAATGCATGTCCTCAAACCTTTGTGCAGAAAATGTGGAAAAATATCTATTAGACACCATAGTTAGTCCATAACAAACACCATGTTTGAATATAAGGATATCCATCAGGATACATGGCACCAGGACACCCTAGGTTGCAAGTCAGTGGTCGATTTTGGAATCGTAGGTTAGGAAGGCTGAGAACACTGAGTCTGAATGGACTATGTTCTGCACGTCCATTGTTGAGGCTGTTGCAAAGAGCTGTGGCTGCACAGTGGTTGGTGCTCCTTCATGGTGCTAATCCCTGAACCAGATGGTGGAGATCCAAGATGAAGCCATAAAGGCAAAGAAAGGGTCCTTTCAGACTCAGCCTGTGGGACTTCAGACAGCAGGCCACGTGGAACAGCTGAAGAGGCTGCAAAACGTGGGTGTGGGAGGAGTTTGGTGAGGTCATGGAAAAAGACCTTTGAACTGCCTCAAAGTGATTTTGGCAAACCGGCAGCTGACTCAGGAGGGAAAAGCAGTGCTGACTTCAACTGTGGGATGATGGAAGGAATATTTTGAGAACCTCCTTAATTGTATTCTGTAGAGAAAGAGGAGTCTGGGGACGAGAGGGGGTGACTCACACACCTAGGTGTCATGGTCCTGGGCCAGTGGCCTAGTGTTTTATGTTCATATAGTTCTGTTTTGGTTGCATTCCCTGTGTTTATCGCCGTGTTACTGTGTGGTTACTTCCTGTCTTATTTTGGTAGTGTGGTGTCCCTAGTGCAGTGTGTTTAGTTTGCCTTCCTGTGTCTCCCTTCCAGGTGTTCCTCATCCCCATGTTACCTGCTGTATATATTGTCCGTGTTATTACTTTGTTCTTGTCGCGACGTCAACATTAGTTTCCTCCCACTGTGTGCTTCTTTGTCCAAGTCCTATTAAGAGTGTTTTCTACATTATGCTGCTGTGACATCACTGAGGTAGTTAAATAATTACATGTTGGCAGGGACCCTGGGGTGGATGAAATTCGCCCTGAGTTCCTCAAGGCTTTGGATGCTTTAGGGCTGTCTTGGTTGACATGCCTTTGCACCATTGGGGTGGTGCCTCTGGAGGGGTGGTTCCCAGTTTCAAGAAGGGTGACTGCTCAAACTATAAGTGGATCACACTCTTCAGGCTCCCCGGGATGGTCTATGCCAGGGTGCTGTCCATCCGTTAGTCGAACCTCAGATTCAGTAACATGTTCTTTAGCTGGAAAAGGCACACATAGTGTTTTTTTTTTCTTTAATTTATTCTTTAGTAATTTTGTATTTGGCTTGGGTCAATGTCACTGTGGGTAGCATGAAGTGATATCTGGAGCAAAGGTAGTCCAACTCCTCCAGGATAGCACATTAATACTTGTCATTGGCAGAAGGTTGGCTGTGTCTCTCAGTATCAAGAGCATGGAAGAGATTCAAGGGGAAAGGCAGTTAGTCTAGGAGAGCTGGACAGGGCTATAGCAGGTAACCCATCAGCAGGACCTGCATCTTCTCCTTTGTGCAAGAAGGAATAGGATGAGCATTGCCAGAGCCCACTGGTGTGAATGTCTCTGATCAAAAAATCAAACAGACATGAGGGTGGCCTTAGGGCCTGACATGGGTCTTGTACTCACTGCCTAGGCCAATTAGACCAGAATTATCAGGGTCACCACTGGCACCCTGTGGTTTTCACAGGTAAGAATAGGTTCACTCTGAGCACATGCAACAGATGTGAAATGCTCTGGAGAAGCAGTGGAGAATGTTATGCTGCCTGTAACATTGTTCAGCATGACCGGTTTGGTGGCAGGTCAGTGATGGTCTGGGGAAGCATATTCATGGAGGTATGCACAGACCGCTACAGGCTAGGCAACAGAACCCTGACTACCATTAGGTATCGGGATGAAATCCTTGGACCCATTGCTAGACCCTACGCTCATGCAGTGAGCCCTGGGTTCCTCCTGGTGCGCGACAATGCCTGGCCTCATGTGAATCCTGGAGGATTCCTGCAGTTCCTGGAGGATGAATTGATACCATTGACTGGCCCCCACACTCGCTTAACCTAAATCCAATACAACACCTCTGGAACATTGTTTCAGTTCATCTGAAGCCACCATGTTGCACCTCGGACTGTCCAGGAACTCAGTGATGATCTGGTCTAGATCTGGGAGGCGATCCACCAGGTCATCTCATTAGGAGCTGCCCCAACATTGTCAGGCATGAATACAAGCACCAATTTAAATTGGTGCAATGAAATTTCAGCAAAGTGGATAAGCCTGCCACATTTGATTTTTGGGTTGTCTTTGAATCCAGCTCTCTATTGGTTGATAATTTTGATTTCCATCAAATGATGTGACAACACACGATCCAGTCCATATCAATGTAGACATCCAGTATGACACCCCCCCACCCATTGCGATTTGGTGTGTTTTCAAAGTGTTCCTTCAGTTTTTTTGAGCAGTGTATTTATAATTAATTAGATGAAACTGAAATAAGCTAACTAAATGATCAATGCCCAGTGGATTTTTTGTGTGGAATGAAAATTATATAAAAATGTGTATCTACTTTATACTACATTGCATTAAGACAAGATTTTCCAGGAAATCACCTGTTTTAACTTGTGGAAAAAAGATCATAGGGGCCACCATGTGTGTTATTATGCATTAGTTATTTTAATCTCGCCATAGGGTTTAGAAATAACTTACATAATAACAAAGGCATAGATGGCTTAGATAATTTTAACAAAATTTTCAAACAGAGTGAACTTTGGCTTCACGTGGATGCAAAAGGAAACATGGATTCCAAAGGGAAACTCCTCATAACCTCCTCTGAAAGACAAGATAGATTATTTTGGGAAGGCCATCTGTCGCAACACAACCACTCACCAATTTCAACAGCCAGGAGGTCACACTCAGCTTTTCCTCCACAAATCTATCAGCCCAGTTCTGTTATTAGCTCTAACTGTAAACAGTTGCCAGAGAGTTTATTTATAAAGCAGCAGGGCACAGAAAGGAAGAATGAGAATCTCATCACCCCAAATTACACTCAGATATTAATCTCCTCAAAGGGTGACACATATGCCTCTTCATCCTACTGTGACAAAGTCCTCACCTTCCTGTTGAATGTCAATACAGCATGATACCATTCTTTTGCCATCATTTATCAAATAACGAAAAGTAACAGAAATGCACTGTACCTTTCTTCTTATCGAGTGTCATGATTTGGGCTTGTTTTATGGCCACAAGACCTCGGCTGCATGCAGTCATTGAGTCGACCATAAACACCTCTGCATACCAAACTATTCTAGAATCAAATGTGAGGTCATCTGTCTGACACCTAAAGCTTGGCCCAAATTGAAACAGGGCAACGATTACAAGCACACTTGCAAAAGTTTTTTTTAAATAGGTTTTCTTTGTTGAAAGTGCAAAAGGCACAACTCCTACTAAGGGATATATAATTTCCTTGCATCAGCCACCCATTTTCTACTTTTCATGTGTCATTTAACCCTGTAAAATGAAATGTATTAGGGATACAGTCCTTAGCCAATACAAGGTTTAGAATAGCATGCAAAAAGCAAGAGAATGTTTTGTGATAACAGGAATTTAAAATCACAGAGACTGTCATCCTGAAAAAGTGGGACCCTCTTTCTGTCCAGGTCTGATGACTTACTTTAGAGAAAAAGCAAAGGTGCATTTAAAAGTGTAATCTGAGGTTTGTAGGCAGATATCAGCATTCTGCTTGATAAATGGATTGGCAGAGGAGAATAGCTGAAGAAAGTGATACTTTGAAAGAGAGACAACTGCCATGCCAACAGGTGTTGGAGCTCATATACTGCCAACTCAGCAATACAACCAACCATCAAACCAGACACCTCTGCCCTTTACTTGATCTACACTGATATTCTAGCTACCCTTTCCATTAAAAAAACAAACAACAACAACAACAACAACAAAACCCCTTACTGGGACCCTTACCTCTTCTTCACCTCCTCAGCTTTCTAACCTCTTTGTCCTCTATCCCAGAACACGGAGGCACTGGATGTTCTTCACAAGCATTTGTGAAGAACATAGTGCTGAATCCATGCATTCCTTAGAGCTTAGTTTCTGTTGCGATATCTGGGTCAGTCTACGGGCCAGCAGTTGCGTGTGATGAGACGCCATGGGGTCCTGAGGTTGCTTTGGCTCTGACATACTTTTGGACTCATGAGAAAAGTCAAACTAGTGATGAAAGTAGTGTTTTTGTGGTTCTCTGAGAGGTTTCCCTAAAGACATTTCAACAAATCTGTGCACAAGCAGATGAAAATTTAAAGCTGAATATTTTAAAATGTTCAGGAGATGCAAGCCAATGATTTGTTGATACTAGTGGAGCTGGAGGGTTGGGGATTCTGCAAATACTTACAGTGCTTTGTCCAAAAGCTCTTGTTTCTCCTCAAGTTCCTTTTTCAGACTCTCAACTTCAACCTTTAGCTCAATGTTCTGGAAGAAAGTCAAATAACAGAACACTGAGAAACAAGAATAAGTTACAGATCTGAAATGCAGTAAATAATTTCCATATTGCTTATGGACAGACTTTGCAGTATTTCCAGAAAAAATTGTAGACACTACAATATTCTGGTTCTGGTTCTGATCAAATTTTCTTTGGTGAAATTAAAATATTAGGTTAGACAGAAAAGAACAGAAAATGGCATATTATGAAAACATTTTAGCTGCACTTTTAGGAGATAAAATCTATAATTTTTTGAAATGGTTGTTAATGATTTCACTTATATGGATTTTCTTCTCAATTTTTTTTTGAATTTTATGGAAAAAGACAACATCATAGGTGTTGCCTAGGTAAATATATTGAAACCATATAACTTTAAAAAAGTGGTTTTGTATTAAAATACAATAATGCAATATTTTTTGTTCAGTTTCCAATAATTGATTTTAATTCAATTCAATTTTATTTCTGTAGAGCCAAATCACAACAAAGAGTCGCCTTGAAGTGATAAAAACTGTCTCCTGGAACAGTCGTGGTCATTTAGTTTTTCATCAGGTAAGCTTATAAAAGGTCTGGAGATGATTCCAAATGTGGCCTTTTGCACATAAAAGCTATAGCTTTGAACCCGTAACATGGGCTCAAAGGTGCTCTCAGTGCAAGTGAAACAGGCCATTCTTGAGCAGTAAAACCAAATAAAACCTATGATTGAAAGGGAACATGAGCAGGACCGAGTCAACTGACTGAAGATATAAGTGGTGATTGATTCCAGGATCCTTTCCACAGTAAAGAAAAAAAATAAGTCCAGCCAAATGATAAATATTCTTAAATTTATAGCGTATAAATTTAAGCCTTCTGAAGAATTCCCTTCAGAAGGCACAAGTTTCACCTTGAGGTACACATCTATCTTCAGTCTCAAGAATAGAAAAGCCTTTTTTGACTTTGCCAAAAAGGTCTGAAGGTCAGACCTGTTCTGGAACAGCATTCTTTGGACAGATGAAACTAGATGTACCAGAATAATGGGAAGAAAAAAAACTATGGAAAAAGCTTGGAACTGCTCAGAGGCCGTTGGAGATCATGTTATATTCTGCATAGACATGAATGGCTTCCAGTAGCACTGGGTCGCTGGTTTTATTGTATCAAAAGACAGAAGCAGTTGGATGAATTTTGAAGTGAAGCTTTACTTTCTGCTCAGATTCAGCAAACCTGATTGGAAGGCAATTGAAAAATATTATAATGAGTACTTTATTCATTATTATAATTATTAGTATATCGATGTAATATTAATGTAATAATCTAATACTTGTATTATTACATTCAATTAAAGCTACAGTCTGCACTTCAAAAGAATCTTCATTCTTCCATTTTAAATGTATTTTAGTGGTAAAAAGTCAAAAATTACTTTCCAGATCTGTTTATACTACACTGAAGCAACGTGCTGAACTGCACATGTACATTCATCTGTTTATTTAACTATTTTGTTGGTCAGATTACCACAAAAATAAAGTTTTAAAACTCTTATTGATCGATAGTTTATTTTTATCACAACTTTCAACAAATAAACTGGCCAGAATTCAATATAATGAAACGAATACACATAGCAGCCAGTGACCCTTGGTTCAGTTTTGAATATCTTTGTCTAGAACAAACAACAACTTAACAGGACAAATGAGTCAACAGTATTCCTGTATGAGGATGAAAAATATAGATTAAAATTACATAAAGGCCAAAATAAAAATGTGAGACATAAGCAGTGAAAATCATGACTTTTTAAAGTCTTTCCAAAGCAAAATAGCCTCATTTCCACACTTATTTTCACTTCAGTCAGTATCATAGTACAGTAGTATGCTATGCCAAACAAAGTTCAAAGTCTCACGTGCTGTTCAATATCTCTGGAAGCTCAGTAGGTCTATAAATAGGTGATACGAATATGAGCACCTGCTGTATATGTCTCCTCCTAACCCCCAAAGTGTAACATCCACCACTCCACCCCCCACCCCCCACGGCACCCAGCAACAACTCTACTTTTAACTTTTGACTCTGAAAGCAGAAACCAACTGGACAGAACTGACCGTCTGTTCACTCACAACAACTGCCTGCAGGTATTGATGTTTTCTGTATACCAGTCTGGAATTACAGTTCAGAACTGCAACAGTAATTGACACACCGGAACACAACATAGGTGCTGAACACAAGTGCTGTTGCTTGTATTGTATGTGCAAAACAAACTCGAATGCAACATACACACATGCATATGCTGTGCACAGATTAAATCAAACCAAGCCAGTGCTATGCATGTATACTTGCAAGTAGCATGAATGAGGGCTCTCTGTGAAACATAAAATGGGTCATTGGGTTTATAGTGGCCAGTGGAAAACAGGTCAGGCAGTTACTGCAGGGGCAGTTAAAACAGTCGTTCTCTTACCAGACATGTGGGTCTCTTTAGATACACTGCACAGTTTTCACAGGCAGCAGTGAATTGGAACCTTATTTTTATGTCCTAACTCGGATTTTATCTGTTGTTTATTTTATCTGTTGTTTATCCTAATATAACAAACTGATCGTAAATATAAAATACCCTGAGATAACCGTTCTTGTGAGTTTCCAGTGTATAAATAAAATATAAAGAAAATTGAACAGGATAAAATTTACCCTTTAACAGCAGGTTATCTGCAACCGTATACCTGCCCTTAGAGTACTTGCAGTGAACAACTGGTTAATGCTGAGCATATCACTGCTGAGACGTCTGATCAAATGCAATAGGATTACAATGGTAATTGTTGCCAGAAGAATGAGAATGGCTGCATTTTTTAAGTTCACAGGCACAGTGGGCCTGTGGTAAATATATGGCTAATCCATTTTGAGATAGAAAGCACAGATTTTATTCAAAAAACTTTTCATCCATGTTTTAAATTTTACAGGATTGATGTGTTTTCTTTTGCAAGGAAATAATCTTTAGGAGAACAAATGCAAATGTAAACTACAGAATGTTCATGTTACTGATAAGATTATGATTAACTCAAGATTGCAACTGCAGCTTTTTTGCATTTGACATAGATAAACTTTCATATTTTGCTGCAAAATAATACCAAATGTTGGAATAAACAGATGTTCACAGTAGATATTTGCTGGCACCTGGCAGCCTCTAATGGCAACGCTTGACTGCAAACTGTAAAACTGCAAATTACTGCCATGAATAAGGCAAGAAGAGGGGGATTCAGCTGGAGTGGAGAATATTTTATCAAACATAAATATACTGCTCAAAAAAATAATTAAGGAGCACCTTTTAATCAGAGTATAGTATCTTCTGGGACGTTGATCTGTTTCAGGTAAGTAGCGGGGGGGGGGGGGGTTTGGGGTAATCAGTTTCAGCTGCTTTAGTGCAGCAGGACCCACATTGTACAAGGAGAAACAGAATTAGCACTGCCAGAGACCCAGAAAATGACATGGTGTGAATGTCTCTGACTAAATTAATTTTTTGATCCTCAGGGTGGCCTGAGGGCCAGACATCCTCTACGGCATCTGCGCTCACTGCCTGGCATCCTGGAGCCTTATTGACATTTGCCGTAGAATACCAGAATTGGCAGGTCCACCACTGGCGCCCTGTGTTTTTCACAGATGAAAGTAGGTTCACCCTGCACATATGATGCATGATCAGTTCGATGGTGCATCAGTGATGGTCTGGGGAGGCATATCAATGAAGGTATGCACAGACTTCTACGGGCTATGCAACAACACCCTAACTGCCATTAGGTATCGGGATGTAATCCTTGGACCCATCGTCAGACCCTACACTAGTACAGTGGGTCCTGGGTTCTCCTGGTGCACGGCAATACCCGACCTCACGTGGCGAAAGTATGCAGGCAGTTCCTGGAGATGAAGGAATCTTTATCACTGACTGACTTCCATGCTTGCCTCACCTAAATCTCATAGAATTCCTCTGGGACAGTCCATCTAACACATCAGTGGAGCTCAGTGATACCTTGGTCCATTTCAATTCAATTCAATTCAATTCAATTCAATTCAATTCAATTCAATTCAATTCAATTTTATTTATACAGCGCCAATTCACAACAAGCAGTCGCCTCAAGGCGCGTTGTATTATAAGGTAAAGACCCAACAATACTGCAGAGAAAAACCCAACAGTCAAACGACCCCCTATGAGCAAGCACTTGGCGACGGTGGGAAGGAAAAACTCCCTTTTAACAGGAAGAAACCTCCAGCAG
>VUQJ01029564.1:4973-16382 GCA_015108635.1 Andinoacara biseriatus
AATATAGATTCTTAGATTTAACTTTACAGCAATTTTATTGCTCATTAAGTATTAATAAAAAAAAAAAAATCAGCCGCCATCAGACTTGTAGCTTTGGTAGCAGGTGTGATTTTAGCTCAGACACCGAGCTGCAGCTGTAAGAATGCAAACTTTTAAACGTTAATTCAATGAAATATTCAATTATAATCCATCAGATTCTCCCGTGTCTTAATGACAGAGTTGTGATATTAATAAGTCTGTTAACTTACAGTCAGCATTTTTGCTGGCTTCAAACAGGTCAGGCTTTATTAATATATAATCTTACTGGCCAAAGCACTTAAAGTGCTCACACATGCATGCAGGCTAACACGAAACTACTGTAACACTGCTTTTCTTCTCAGACACACTCGCACTGCTGCTTTGTCTGCAGCAGCAGCTGTGCTACTTTCAGTCTGTGGATTGTGTTCAGCCTCTTCATATTGTTCCTATAGCATCATTTTATCTTCTTTTGTGAAGTCTGCTGACAGTACACTTATCCATAACTGTGATTGGTCAGATGCTGCCAGCACCATCCCTTTCATGCGAACGTGCAGGGGAAACTCTGGGTTAACTTAGTGCCTTGATAACCAGCTTGGTGCGACCACTTATCCTGATTGGCAGTGTTAGGGTGAGTGAAGCCAGATTACGGAAGGATACTCCGGGTATGTTAAACTCCCTCCATAATACGGAGTCCAGGACTAGCTTCTCTACCATCGGACTTCTAGATTGGGTGGCAGGTGTGGTTTTATCTCAGCAGGAGGAAGTGAGGTGGGGCAGGGTAGTTCAGAGAGCGGTGCCAGGTGGAGTAATTGGCACAGCAACTGTGTGTTTTCTAATCAACTTGGTGTGCTGGGACCTGAGAACACACACACACATACACACACACACACACACACACACACACATACGTAAGTAAAACCTCTCCACTAATGCCGCCACACTACTGTATGCTCACTAGAAGACACTTGAGTTGTTATCTAAGTTGAGTGCGCTCCGGTGCGCCGGTCAAGCTCCACTAGAGCACACAGCTTTGTGTTTGTTTGCTCGCTGCCCGGCCTGGTCCCCACCTGCACCCGTGCCGCAGTGAAGCCGAGGGGGGTAACGGAGTCTTCTGCTCCCCGGATGTTTCGGGTTGTTCAGCGCCTGCCCATCTCTGGTTTTTAGATGAATTGCAGGCCAACAAGTTGTTGAACTGTTTTCTCTTCCGTTATCTGTGCTCTGCTCCTCTGCATCTTACACAAACGTGGAGACAGCAGCGAGGAAACAAACAGGGAAGCTGGCGTGACCATAAATCACAGCAAAATGCAGAGACTCTCACCGAGAGCTGAAATGAAACTAGTGCACTTAAAGTAAGGAAATAAAGTAAATTTGTTTTCTCGGAGGCCCTGCGAGCTGCCCAGGGTGTATCCTGCTTCTCACCCTTTGATGCCTGGGATAGGCTGCAGCCCCTGTGGGTTTGCTCACAGTGGCCCCACACGGAGCCCCAAGGGGGCATGTTTGCTGGGTACATATTCATACTATAGTGACTTCTCCTCTCCCTTCTCTACCCTGCTGCCCTCCATAATATTTGGGACAAGACATTTTTCTTTGAGTTGCTCCTCTGCTCCTCAGCATTTAATACAGTTAAAACAGTTGCCCTCATTTTAGGGCACCATTAATGTTTGGGACAATTGGCTTGCCAGGTATTTGCAGTTACTCAGGTGTGTTTCATTGCTTCACCAGAGCAGGGATAAGATTCCTAGGCTTGCTGCAACATAAGGAGAAAAAGCAGTGTCAGTGATGGTTACAGAAGCAATTACGAGGCTGAAAAACAAGAATAAAAACCATCAGAGACATTCCAAACTTTAGGATTACCAAAACCAACTGTCTGGAATATTATTAAAGGAATAGCCAGTCGTTTTTTGAGGTTATTTAATATATATATATAAAAAGAATGCTGTAATCATAAATATACATTGATCACTGTGTGATTACATCTTTCAACAAACCGATGCATTCTAATAAACTTAGAATTTATCCATTAAAAATACATAGGAGCAGGCGCCAGTTTTGTGGAAGCCGCCATCTTGCCCTGCTGAGTTTGCCGTTATGCCTAATTGCATTTTAGATACGTGTGAGAGAATAGCCACATGCATAGTACCCCTAAGTCGTAGAGCTTCATTTGCCGTGGAGGGACATTCAAATTTGTGTCTGCACCTTCAGACTCAAGAAGTGACGGATCCCACCGATGTTTTAACCTCTGAAGGGTGAAGGGTGAAGGGTCCCCTTCACCAAACAGGCGAAAACGTGAAGGAAGGAGACAACGGTAGCCTTTCCCAGATGGAAGGAGTTGCAAAGAGAGCAGGGTTTTAAAAGTGTTGCTGAAGTCGTCTGCTTTCTGCTTGACAGGTAATTTAAACATTCTCCTATGTGACATTAAACAACCATTTTTCGTGCCTACACAAACTTTATGCTTAGCTGCGGCACACCTGAAAGCAGTCAATATGAATTTCTAAGTTATTAGCAGCGGCAAGGCTAAAAACATATTGACTTGCTGATAGAGGCAGCAGATCAGAAAATGCTCAGATGGATTGTTTTGAAAAGCAGCGACAAACTGATTTTTTTGCTAGAGCCATCTGCACTCTTCCCTCTCCCTGCTCTGCCCAGTCAGTCTCCTCTGTTTGGGTTCCACAAAGCAGAAAGGATATTTATAAACTCATAAACTGTAAGCACCCCATTATATAATCAGCCAACAAATGTAAAACAACTGGAGATTGAGTTGCAAAACCATGCAAATTACAAATATATTGAAGAAATATTAAAATGCCACACAGAGGATTTCTGCCTTGTAAATCCTCTCATGTTGCCACTCACCTTTTTTGGTAAACATGAAGAGTTGCCCTAGATCTATTTCTCATCATGTCCTCCCCTCTGACTTCCTTGAGAAGGGCTCATTGTTCTGAAGTGATTGGATCTTAAAGGAGCAGACTCCGTATATGACTGTTTATTTGTGTTTGACACAGACAGAAAGAGGATGAAGGAGAAGGAGCATTGTTGAGGGCCCATCTCCCGATCCGGCATCAATTTCTATGCAAATGGAACGACTCGACGTGGAAGAAGATGTCGTTGTCTGGCGTGGGCGGGCGAGGCCGGCTTAAGGTGTCGTAATGCTCAGGTGCCGCGTGCATGTGTGCTCATATTTCCTGAACTGACAAACTCGCCGAGTGATGCATCTCGGTGCAACGGCATGCGACTGCAGGGTGATACTTTACACGGCCGTGACAAACGGCTGCAGGGGCGAATCACACCTCACAGGTGGAAGAGGGCAGCTGACTAATCGTGAGACTGCAGGGAAATGTTCCTCTCAGCCAATGGGGCAGAAACCTGGGTGCTCATATTTCTTGGCCACTATATCAAATCCCCCGAAGCGTCATTCAGGTGACAAATATCAACGTCTGCTTGTTGCAGTGTTTCTGCAAAAGCAGCCCGGGCTGCACCTTTCATCAAAGCGCTACAGGGGACAGAGCACAGAACCAAGTGTGCCGCTGCAGTTAATGGCTGTTTGCCATGATGGTTAGCTATTGTTGTTGCCCATAAAAATAGTATAGAGCAGCTGAATGAGCACAGATGCAATGGCGCTACATTTCCAGGCTGCATCAACCATGAAAGTGGAAGAGAAAGCTGCTCCGGGATTTTGAAAAGAATATATAAATAGACAGCAAAGGATTTGCTCAGAGATTTCCCGCCTCGCATTTTCATTCACTCCTCGTCCTTCGCACACATGCCCACTTATGCACGCTTACGGAAGGGGACTCTGCGTGACTAGAGAGAAGTGCGATGACCCCCATTTCACTTATGTGTTCCTGGACGAGTTCAGATGCCGGAGACGAGCGTAAGCAATATTGCCTTCAGCGCCGGCAATCCGCTGCCCTGCAGTTGTTATGTGTGATTCTGATGTGAGCAGAGACTACCTACGTCCTCTGTGGACGAGGCTGTATCACACCTTCAATAAAATATTCCTTATCACTATGCAAACATGCACTGAAGAAAAGTTTTGTAGTCTTGCCATCACAGTGAGTGAGCAGGGCCAACTCCTCGAGTTAATTACGTGCTCAGATGGTCTCGCTGACACATGGTACTGCAGATCAGTGGTACTCAAAGTCCCGCTCAGGGGCCACTTGCAGCCTATGAAAGACTTCTAAGAGGTCCTTGAACATTTTCCAGCCCATCTTGGGCTGCTGAACCACCTCTACATCCATGAAGACGGCGGGATCCATAATTAATATCTGATAACTTCATCTACAGTTCCAGTGATTTCATTACCCCTCTGGAAGCAGTTCTCCCTAAAGAGGGTCAGTCTTCAAGTAATAATCCGTTGCATCATTATTTTAACAAATTTCTGCTTTTCTGCACTTCACTGCTGATTGCACGATGAAGCTAATTCAATTAGCTCTTCTAAGTGCTCTCAAGTCATTTCTTGGACAGATTTCCTGGAAAAGTGATGAGCTGAATGTTTACAGAGAGAGAAAAAAAAAAAAGACAGCAATTTTAAAATCAGGAGAACAGGTTAGTGAGCAGGCAGGATTTTCTGTGGGACACCCACAGAAAACTCGTGGCCCAAAGGCAAAACTGCTGTCGGCCCTGTGTGGGCACACCTTGTGGGATAAGTGTGCGTTTGCCGTGCCCACACGGCCCCACGGTTCACCCACACCTACCCACACGGGCATGTTTGCTGGCATATTATTTAAAATTGGGAGAAATGTGACTCTTGTGGAGAAGATGAAACCACAGAACATGTTTTATTACATTGTGAGAAATGTGAGGCTGAGAGAAGGCGACTGATTCAAAATCTCGGTAAAATGGAAGTTATTTCTGATTGTCACGTGATATTCCATTTTTTTAAGGCAGAATAACTTGTCTGATAGGATTTCTATCAGGTGGTGGGGCCCTGCACTGTGCAACCTACATTTCATACCGGTCCTGGAGCCCACAGTGGGTTGTGTGGGTCTGATCCTGGCTATAAGAAATATATTGGACCGTTGAGACTTGAAGGCTACACCTTTCTTTTAATTTCAAGTATGTATCATAAATAGAACCAAATATCCAGATTAAAATAGATTTAAGGCCTCAAACAGGACAAAAGACTGGTATCATTGCAACCCTTATTTGCTTAGAAAAAATATGCGTTCCCCAATGTGCTGGTGAGAGATTGCTCTCAATTGCTGTAAAATTGGTTGCTAAAGCCTCAGTCATGCAGGCTTAGAGACTAGTTAGTGAGCCCTTTGCAACCACAGTTCGCTAAAAAAAAAGTGTGTATTCCCCAGATGGTTGGTAAGTGGTTGCTGGATGTTGCTAGTTGAAATTGGTTGCAAAGAGGTGCACAGTACTGTACCGAAACCTTGCAGTTGCTTTGGCCACTAGCAGCAGTTGCTTATAGTTTGCATGGAAGATGCAGACTTTTCTGCAAACGCTTGCCAGCTACGTGGCGAGACAGATAATGTTTATCCTTGTAGTGGTAAATCACAACTTTTACTTTGAAGGCAACGCTTGTCAGTGAATACTTTGCAAGCAGACAAATTTTGTGCGACCAGAGTGATCACAAGGAGGTTTTTGGTGCAACACCCTCTCACCAACCAGTGGGTAATTCACGCCCTGTAAACAGCCAGCTCACAAGCATTGCAGACCCCTACAACCTACAGTAAGCCTGACTAATGATTTTACTACAGTGACGCCTTCCTCCAAACCACACAAACACATCTCAGTATGTTCCAAACTGTACAGTCTGATTAGGCCAAAAAGTGATATGTATGAGTCATAAAATTACAGGCCTTCATTTCCGTCATGCAGATAGAAATCTAAGAGGGATGAAATGCAAATTATCGAAGCAGTAAATTTGTGCCGTGTTAGCTACACGGCTGGATGAGCGAAATTCCACTTAATGTCATGCATTAAGAAACAAAACAAATAACCAAGATGTACTGGAGCATAAAAATAAAGCATGAAACATACTCTGACACCCTGAATATAATATTTTTTTTTACGCATAAACCTTGAGTTGACCATGTCAAGTAGATTGGATTACCGGGCACAATTATAGAGAAGAGGATGAGCAGTGATGACAGATTTACCAAACCTCGTATAATACTGATTAAATATTCTAAATACATCAACTTTATAATACAGACGTGCATTTTTAACCTTTGCACTAATTACTTCACTGTCACAAAGTAGAAACTGGAGTTCATTTTTTTATGTTCTTGTTTTTCTTACAGTTTGAAGCCGCCAGTCTTCATCATTGCCAGCAGAGCGCGACACAAGCCCTGAGTCCATTTGAGAGTACTGAATGAGCAAATTTCTATTATTTTGGAGGATTTCTTTATAATTTTGCTTCAAAAAAATTGCCTTTTTGTTCTTAATCCTGAATTTTGTTGTATCCAAGGTGGATAGAAATATACAGCAAAATGAAAAATTTAACAGTTGAAAATACACAAAAGAATACAATGTACAAAAAACTTGTCCTGTTCTGAAAGTGCCACGCAAAATAAAGCTAAACTAAATTAGCACAATCGCTTTCCAAAGGCAGCTGCGGATGAGGAAAATCACTTCCCATTTTGTTACTTTTAAAAACGACTTTTTGCACTTCTGCAATTTGCCTTCCAAGAGCTCACAATTCTTTAAAAACCGCAATCGGCTGCTGCCAGTCATTTGAAAAGAAACCACACATTTTCCTCTAAAATCACTGCTTTCTCGCCTCTCAAGTCTTCGCTCGTCTTGCCTTTCCGCTCTAAAAACTCGAGAGTCTCCACTATCCGCGGATCAAAATCACACCGTACCGCTGATGGCTGTTTCTGAACCACTCAGAGCTGTTAACCTCATTTCATTCTCGGGATTAATAAGCATCAGAAAAAAAAGTGAAGCCTCTCGGGGTGCTGCCGAGATCTTTGGCTCAGTGGAAGATTGCTCGGTGCTTTCTTTCTCCCAGCTGCCTCCCTTTCTACTCTCTGGGTGTCTCATTATGGCGGCGCAGCACCAGGTAGGGTGGGATCTGCTGGAATAGCCACCTACGGTCATTTTCAAGCTCTCGCTACTTCTAGATCTGTCATCATACTGCACGGAGAACCCATTTAAATAAAAATCTCATTAATAGACTCTGACTTTTATTGGCCTCTATCTAGACATGGATATTGCATCAGAGGGCTTCTAAATAATTAGCACCTGCACCAAAGGTAGCTAGAATAAAAGATGTGATTAATCACCATGCAGAGCATGCATGTGTAGCTCACATCTTTTGGTTAAAATATCTTTAAAAACACAGGCGTTACAGGGGATGTGAGCTTCTTTTTTTTTAGTGTTTGCAGGCTTCATTTTGCCGTTGACGATGACAGGAATTCAAGGTAAGATGGTGCCATCGTTAAGTTTCACAACTTTGCTCGTAAAAATCTGAAACTTCAAAGCCCCCCCACGGGGCGCCAATTTCAGCACTGCTGCTACTTTTAGATTCCTCACTGGGAGTCCTGCTCGGACCGTTTGTGCCCCTGCGCAATTTGCACTGGATCCTCCTTTACCACGTCAGAACAGCATCCCTTCAATCTCAGTTTCTTTTCTTGTGTAAGAGGATGAAATTGCAGGGAGCTCTTGTCTAGCGAGTAGGGCAAACGCTGCGTTGGTGGAGCCCAAAATTTCTTTCAGTGTTTTTAACGGCACACACTGTAATTCGGGCCATTTCTCACCATGTGTTCACGTTGCCAGGTACTCCTGATCTGCTCTTGTGCACACAACTTTGGTAGGTTTGGTTGGCCTGTCCAACCCTCCTCCACTGGGGGGTGTCTTCTAGTAATCCACTTTGCCAAGAGTTGCATCCATTTTGCATCCATTGCACTGATGATGCCTAGAGCTAGCTGTCCTTTTCCTGTAGAGCAGTGGAGTCCATGTAGGAGGCAAGAGTGACCGTGGTGACTTAGGCCTTAAGCCCCGAGGTCCTCTCAGTTGTAGACACGGACAGCCGGAGACCTGACGGCTGAGCTGTTATTCCTGTTATACTGCTTTGATGTCCACATAGTTGGTGCATTGTAATGTAAATTCCAGTGCACTGGTCATCTGCATGGACCCACACTCTCACTGTCTGCTGACAAAATTTATATCACAGGACCCCTGGAGGATTTGTGAATGCAGAAAATATAAATATGACCTTGGGTGGCAATTTTCTCACCTTGGAGACTGCAGTTTGTGTGACATTTGGGTGTTTGGAGGTTTTTTTTGGTTAGGTTTAAAACAACAGATTGCAGTCTCTTCAGAGCATTGCTCCGCAGGCTAAAATATTCTAAAGGGTGGTGTGTTTCAGTGTGATGCCAGGAGATCCTAAACAAGCATCCACATGCTGCAAGCTGGGGAGAGTGACTCATGTCACCTTTGCCGTGGTCTGCTGGGTTCCAACGCCATAGTGCACTTTGAGCTTATCTGTCAGACAAAACGGCAGAATTTAAAGGCCAGAGGAAGAGAACGGGCTGGGATGTGAAGGCTGAGATAATGTGCAGTGAGAAAGCTGTCAAGTGGGATGCTAGCTGCTGTCCTGTCACAGTTTTAGCCAGTTTGCCTTGTTTAAACTGTAACCTCAGTGTTAGTTTATTCAAGTTTATCTATTTCATAACTTGTTCTCCAATACAATGACATTGTTCCTGAAATAGGAATGGAGGCTCGAGCGATGAGGATTCAGTTTGTTTAAAACTACTCAAACTTTAAGAAAGAACAGGAAGTGGGATATTTTCATCCAAGTGGGCATTTAGGTTGAAAGCAGCCCAGATTTAAAACAAAACAGGGGGCGTGCTGTGAGATAATTGAATACAGCCCAACAAGTAGCAAGCAGTGAGTTTAAAAGCTTATCAGATGCCAGCAACGCTGCTCAGTTTGGCCCAACTCTTTTTTTTAAAAAAAAAACTGGACCCCGCATTGTATTGCCAGACACCCCCCATGCTGAAATGCCTGCTGCGCTGGCGTACTGACTCTGCTCGAATGAATGAGAGGATTGTGTTTTCTTTACAACAGCCTGAAAATCCCAATATGAAAAGTAAATCCATATCCAGTGCCGCGACATTTCTGCAAAGGCCGCTCTTATTTTTACCCTTTTCAGAAGTAGCTGAACACTAAATGTGCCAACGAGGAACTAGTGGTGCACTCCAAAAATGTGCAAGCACACGAAACACGCACTTAATTAGAGTGAGGAGAGGTACCTGGGTTTAGTCATTTTCCCTAGTGGGGAAAAAAATTCCAATTTGGAGCACAGTTGTTAAAACAAAATGAAAAGAAGTTAAGTTAAAAAAATGCATTGCCACCTTTTGACATGCATACAGACTGAAAATGTAACACTCATGTTTTTGACCTTGGTTGTATGAGAGAGAAATAAAGCAGCTGGGTGGCCTAGTGGGCACGCAGACCTTCCTTTATCAGAAAGGTCACAGGTTCTATCCCAGCCGACAGCAACGCTGTATCCATCAAAAGCTGTTTATCCTCTCCAAATGTCCTTCAGCAAGACGGTGAACTGCTTCCTGCTCACCCACTGCCGCTCCGACTGACAGCTCCATATCTTAAAGGTAAACACATTTAAACATCATCTGTGACCTAGCAGGATGTACATTATCTAAATAACATTAATGAATATTAATGTCGGGCCATGCGGTGCCTATTATATACAGTAGTTTATTTATCTTAAGGATGTCCTACAGCAAAGCCTGTGCAGCCCCCGCACCTCTCCCATGTACGGAAATCCAGTTTGATCGACTTGTTTGATCGAGGCATCCATCAAACATCGGCCTCGCTTTCCAAAATGCGTCCGGTCTTGGCCTAAATTATATGAGGGGGGGGGGTTCCAATATTTCTCCCAGAGCTGTTGGTCGATGTTGTATCAGCTGACCCATTTTTATGCTGCTGCTGTAGTGATTAATTTTCTTCAAAGTGTTTGAAAACCACAGCGGAAAATAACTTCAGAAGTCCCCCTTCCCGAGAAAAAAAAAAAAAAGAAATCCTTACAAGTTTTAATGTGTCACAGCGTTTTCGGTCCAGAGTGTGAGCGTGGTAAATACAGCAATTCATGCATATCCAGTAAGTCAAAGCACCACGCAGGCAACCCAAATGCTGAAGCTCTAACTTGTGACATTAATTATGACATGTTAATGTGCTAAGCATTTACATCTGATTGAAAGCCCTGCAGCAACAGCATAAAGAGTGAAGTCGTTGCCGCTGTAAGCCACTTGTAAGCCAATTTGTCAGAGTGTAATTCTTTTTTTTTTCCTGTGGACTCCCCTGAGAGTCCTATAGCAAACTAGTGTGAATCTGGACAAAGACAAAGAGGCAGATAGGGAAAGAAACAACACCAGGTAGAGCAAAGGGGATAAACATTGTTTATGATCCCCTTTGTGCAAGGTCCCAATTTTAATTAGCTCCCAGCTCAGGAGGATTTCAGTCAAAGTCCCCACTAAGGAGTGTCCTAGTTATGTGCAAATTGTTTTATTTGGAGTCTCAGCAAGAAGCTGCTCTTTGCTCATTGTTTTTTGCTTTTTTCCCCCTCCTGCTGTTGATATTCCATATAGGCAGCTGCACTGGAGACACGAGTGACCCCGCTGAGAGACGTAAACGCTTCGCAGCACAACGGCGCAGAGGGAGCCAGGCTGGACACTAGCCATGCTTCAGATTAAACGCCATAATTATTAATCCTGCAGCCTCTAATAGAATAGAATAATGTGCCAGTTGCCAAGAGACCGCTCTGCGCTTGATACGTGGAGAGGCTTCCCGAGACAGAGAAGAATAGAGCTTATTCGGCATGAGCACCGAGGTGAGGAAATACAGGAAGGGGTATATGAGAGGTTTTGTTCCTAACACAAAATGCTCACTTCTGAGTGGGGAAAAAAAAATTAATGAAATTTTTACTTTTACAGCTAAAAGGTTCGTTTTGGAAGAATAGTTGAGCATTTTAGGAAATGCTGAGTTAGTCCTCCAACTAAGTGAGCCTATTAGTCATTTGTTCCGGCCGTCCGCAACATCCAATGAAAGAAATTGTGAAATACCACTAAGGAGAGTCCAGGTTTGGGGGTAACTGCCCTGAGTGTTCCGATTACCACGGGGACCACCGTTACCTTCATCTTCCACATCCTTTCCAGCTTCTCTCTGAGCCCTTGGTATTTGTCCAGCTTCTCATGTTCCTTCTTCCTGATGTTCCTGTCGCTTGGTATTGCAACGTCTATCACTACGACCTTCTTCCTTTGTTTGTCCACCACTATGATGTCCGCTTGGTTAGCCATCACAAGTTTTTCTGTCTGTATCTGAAAGTCCCACAGGACCTTAGCTCTGTTGTTCTCAACCACCCTTGGGGGTGTGCCCCATTTTGACCTTGGGACTTCCAAGTCATACTCGGCACAGATG
>VUQJ01029568.1:9670-20903 GCA_015108635.1 Andinoacara biseriatus
TAAAGGGCATGTGGTACACGTGATGTTATGATTCAGCCACGCATGTATTTTACAGAGTATGCGCCTAATAACAAAAGGCCATTCCTCAGTGATGCTGTAGGTGACCTTGTGTCCCCCAAAGCAGCTACTGTCAAAGCATAGCAGAGCTGCACTTCACCTGTTTATGCCACAGGTAAATAATGCCTTTGAATCCCCAGCAGTAAATAAATGATGGCAGCCAGTCGGGGCTCTGTTGATTCAAGTTGAGCATTAGCATTTCTCCTCTCTGTTAATGGCTGACCCTGTTTTCCCCTCGTGAGGACTAGTGAGCTCGTAGATAACAACCTATGTTAATGACGGGGAGTCCAGCCGATCCCCCAGCTGTGTCTTGGGCTAATCTGCTTTGATTACCTTTGCTACCATCTCTATTATCAACAGATTTCAGTCATCAACAAGGAATTACATTAATGCCACTTCCTGTGACCCCGCCGCACTGAGCGTGAACGTGTGTGTGCGGGTACGTTTGTTAACGTGTGTATCCCCTCGGGCGAAAGGTTGGAAAGCAAAAGGTTGTGAGAGTGAAGATTTGTAAATGGAGTAACACCCACTGGCCTGACATTAGGTACCGTGGTCTCCTCGGAGAATCATATGCTGAGCGACGGCAACTCACTCAGCCAGAGATCCGCTGGTCCCCGAATACACGGCAATGGAAGACACCGCAACTACTCTCAGATCATTTAGTATTATTTGTGCATTTGAGGAAAGATGCAGAGCAGGAAATCTGTGGATGTGTGGCAGGCGGGCACAGACACGTCTCTAGTGGATGTGGGAGAGCGTACCATGAATAAATTTAGCTCTGTCCCCAGGAGATTGCCTTCAATCACGAAGCATAAGGTGTCAATGCGGCGCCCTGTGTGCATGCACCAAATTACCTTCCACCAGATTGCTGAGCTGGGTCTAATAGGAATGGGGGAACCGACTGAAGAGGATGGACTGCTAATTAATCTGGCCAAAGTCAGAGCCCATGTCCCGGGGCTGCTGTCAGCTGGTCAAGTTGAGGCCGTGCACGGCTGCATGTGCTGTCCGATAAGTATTTACTGGGAGGGGTTTCAAAACATAAACACACACACACACACACGCAAAATGGTCTATTATCTGTGATCAAAAAATATTTAATGATGATGTTGACATAATCAAACGTTCATGCAGAGAAAAAACCCCAGAAGCTCCTGTAATGTGGATCCATAATCACCAGTGTTTGTGTGAATTCTATGCTGTATGAACCATAGCATTAAAGTCCATATCCAGTATTCGGCACAAGCTGAAATATTAACATGTCAATTTACATACAAATTTCCATGCATCTAAAAGCGAAAAAACTCTTTCCCAAGCCATTTTCCCATTTTGAATAATAGGCGGCTTTCTCAGATCCAGCTGATTGACTAAACAAAGACATGACTAGTGCATTAAAGCAATTGTTTATTGCCACTGAATCATGGCGCATGTATAATTTTGCTGTAAATGGTTATTAACCGATACAGAAACCATGGATTTGTGTAATAGCCGGTAATCATTCTACCTCAGGATGTGCTTTCTACCTCATACACAGGGTTAAAGAATTAGAGTGTAGTCAATTACATTTAGCAGGTCACAGAAATTGATTTACTGCCTAAGGAATTTTTTTTTTTCCAGTTGGGCTTTGGCTCTGTGGTGGCATTCTGCTCACATAATCAAGGATGAGCATTGCCTGTCTACCCAATCTACTACTTGGTCCCACAGGGAAAAATGACTTGCAGCAGGAAAACCTGCATGAATACTAATTTGCCTACTTGGCTTTAACAGCTTTTGCAAGCCAGTCTCATAGGAATTTGTAGAATATGATGCCTTTCCATCTTTCCATATTAATTACCCCAATTGAAAATAGGGAGAGCAAAAGATGGGGATGGAGGATGAGAGTGACAGAGGAAGAGTTAGGGGGAAAGAAAGAGAGAAGGAATCATGGGAATAGCTCTAAGCAGGGACTCTCTGCTCTTCATTCTAAATGTGGTTAATTATAATGTGATTTCAAGCATCTCGGGCAGAAATCTGGCAATCTAGATTTGGAGCTGTCTGACCGGAGCCCCAGTTTGGGCCTCTTCATTATAGCTCAACATAGCCGGCCCTTCTCACCCCCTCAGCTTAAGGATCACAGAAATGGGCTACGTGTTGGAATAAAACTAGGACGCACTAGTTCATCGCAATGTATGATGTGTGAACTCTTACCCCTGCAGTGAGTTCCACGTGGGCAGGTGAGAATCATGCCTTTTACAGTCAATTCACTTAATAACTACACCAATGAGTATTTAAAAATCAAGTGTTTTAGTTGAATAAAATATGAAATATGTTATTAAGGGAATATATAATTAAAAATATATTGTCCAGGGTGTACCCCGCCCTCGCCCTATGTCAGCTGGGATAGGCTCCAGCCCCCCCGCGACCCTGCAAAGGAAAAGCGGAAGCAAATGGATGGATATATATATATAATATTTTAATTACTAAAATTAATAAAATCATTTACTGTGGGGCCAATATCTTCACATTGCTGAGTTAGTTAGAGGCAGTCAGACACAAACTCTTTGTAATTCATGTAACTATATTCGATGTAGTGGCATCAACACTAGTTCAGTGCAGCTGAATATGTCCTAGCTTAATGAATTAAATGTAAGAAAATGATTTGCTAATTATGGTTATTATAGTAAATTTTCCTTGCTAGTGTTTGTTGACATCAGATGCATACACTGGTGCATATAGTGCATCCTTTTCAGTACTTACGGTACTGAAATGTAAGTAATGGTCTTCCCATTATGCTGCCACAAGCAGCAGAGTGAGAGTCAAGTTCTTCAAAGGCATCGACACTCACAGCGTTCGGCTGCGTTCACAAAGAACTCGACATTACTGAACAAATCTCCCGTATTAAATAGCATTTTGTAATAGTCTTCGGAACTGATAGTGGTAGAAAAATCATTTCCTGCTCGGATCTTCGGTGAACACATCAGCTGCAGGATGATGTGGTTACATGAAACAGATGGTTTGGATATAATCTCGATTTTTGGTGGGTTTCCGCAGAAATTCACCTACGACCCAAGAACCGTCTGCAACATTGGTGACATTTATATTATTATGTTTTTTTTTTTTCCAGTGATGTATTATTCTGAAATTGATGGCTGTTTAAAAGACTAGTTCAAAATTAAACATTACTGAACAAGCTTTAGATACACATTTTGATTCTAGCATATTGACAAATATATTTTAGTCCTACGTTTATTTCTAAATGATACAAACATGTCAAATATTCAAAATGAGAAATTGAAAATTGAATTCAGTTTTATTTATATAGCACCAAATCACACCAAACAGTTGCCTCAAGGCACTTTATACTGTAAGGCAAAGATCCTACAACAATACAGAGAAAACCCAACAATCAGACAACAGATGACATCAAGCCGTATGCCAGGAGAGAAGTGACACCGAATCACTGATCTACACCACATGGATCTACAGCAATGGCATTGGAATGTCATTTAGACAAGAGAAGTGTGGTCAGGAAAAATGGGAACTAGGAAAGCTGCAACCTCCAAGAACCTGCAGAGAGAAAGGCAAGTCCTGAAGAGTCAGAACAAGATCCGCGCAATCAAGCCACTGATGTCAAGACATGAAAGCTCCTTACCATGCATGAAGGGTTTCACCCCAAATCCAGCACCCTGAGACCGCACGCAGAGCGGAAGGAAGGAGGCCGAGGACTAGTGAGTGTCAGAACCACTATTCTGGATGAAACAACAAGATCCATAAATATATCAGGAAGATGGCCACAAAGGATCGTGTGCTCAGTGAGTACCTCAGGCAGCAGAAACCTGAGAAAGAAGAGGAGGAGGAACATCATGGAAGGACAGGCCTCTGCACGGCATGTACCACCTGCACAGAGCACAGAGGAACTAATGATGGCAGCGCAGGAACAAGCTCTGAGCACGAGATCAATAGAGGCTGGGGTCCACCACACCAGGTGCACACACAAGCTTTAAATCAGTGTATGCTGTAACGTATAACATGCTGTTTTTTTTAGGAAGGGCTATAAGACCATTTCCAAACAATCTTAAGTTCACGATTACAGAGTGTGCTCAGAGAAACTGCAAAAATCCAAGAGCTCCATCTCAGACTCTACAGGCTTTAGTTAGCATGGTGAATGTTAAAGTTTGTGACAGTACAATTAGAAAATGACTGAACACAACGGCTTGTTTGGAAGGGCTGCAGGAGAAAGCCTCCTCTCTAGTTACAAAAGAGAAATGGCAGCTCAGGTTTGCAAAGTTGCATCTGAACAAACCACAAGTTTCTGAAACAACGCCGTTCAGAGAGATTGTTTGGTCAGCTTGGTCAGTTTCAGCACAAACAGCCTTGCAGGGCGGTGCATTTGGGCTTGTTCTGCAGCCACAGGACCCGGGCACCTTGCACTCATTGAGTTGACCATAAACTCATACAGAAAATGGTTACTTTAGGTTATCGCTGTGAATGATGGGGTGTACTTACTTTTTCACTCTCTGCTTCTGCATTTTGGCTTCATTTTGGTTAAATAAATAGTGACACGGTGCAATACGTCACGTGCTGTTGTTCATCTGAGCTTCTATTTCAATAATTAAACCTGGAAAGCACCAGATTATTTTTATTCTGTCCTGTTATGTGAAACCTTAGAACTGAAAGCAGGTATATTTCCCTTTTTTCATGGCTGTATACAGAGTTTGGCACACTGAACTCTCAAATCTGAAGCATCATTTCTTTGTTATTTTCAGCACAGAATGCTAATAGCATTAAGGATGAGATGTGTTTTATGATGCTGTACCGCAAAAAATATATATTCTTGTAATGAAAGATCAAAGTCCCATGGACATGTTACATCCTTCCATAAAGACATAGTATCCAGCTGTAGATGGGAGCAACGCTGTGCTTTTACACATGCCCACTGAAATCCTCCCTAAAGCATCATCATAATAAGGGTTTTAGGCATCCAAGCTGAACAGATTTTCACTTGGCCCTTTGTGTCAGAGAATCTCACCTGGCCTTTGGAGTGGGGGCAGAGGGGAGCAAACCTTCCTGCCCTGACTATGGAGAAACAGCCTTCCTCTGTAACCCACTCTCATTCACAGACAGCATTCATGTGCAAATCATTCTTGGACCTATTGTTCACCCACTGCGCTCTCAGATACTTGCTGAATCAAGTGATAAATGTAATGGCAGGGCTGGCGATATGTTTCATATTGTGAAAAGGTATAATAAGACTTATTGGAGCACTCACATTTGTTGAAAGAGGCAGAACCAACTTTATGCAACTAGCTGGAACAATAACCGACTTCAGTTTCTGCAGAATAAAATATTTACCTCGGCTGAGGAGGTTATGCTTTGGTAGCATTTGCATGCGTGTGTGCGTGAATAATTTTGTCTGTAAAGCTGATAGCTGGAAAAGTTTAGAATGAATTTGGATAAAACTTTGTCGGGGTGCAGAGCGGGGTCACGCTAACAATCCATTAAAATCTGGCTCACGTCCACCAAGATTATCAAGGTCAGCTTCATGATTTATTGGTCCAAAACTGACAAAAAACTTACAATTCTAATGAGTGTGCTGTGTATTGTCACCCTATAGAAAGTATAAAGATTTAAAATGTCACATTTGACCTCTGACCTCTCCTTCAAGGTCAGTAGATTGATCTGCAGGTCAAAGTGATAATAATGGCAAACAGAGTTATTTTAAAACTATGCTGTATTGACAGCATATAGGGAACGATACATGAGGATTATAAATATCGCATAATAGTTTGCATCCAAATATGTCACATCTGACCTCTGACCTCCTTTTTACGTTTCACATCTGCCTTTCTTTCAAGCTGACACCAAAATGTGTTTTATCTTTAAAGAAAGTGTCGAGAGAGAGAACGAGCTGCCAGGTCAGTTAGAAAT
Organism: Andinoacara biseriatus; assembly: GCA_015108635.1. NCBI lineage: Eukaryota > Metazoa > Chordata > Actinopteri > Cichliformes > Cichlidae > Andinoacara > Andinoacara biseriatus. The sequence goes on from VUQJ01029568.1 coordinate 15,632, forward strand.
ACGCTTTAGTATAATATATAATAAGCTCAGCTCATTCATGTGCACTTATTTACAGATTAATATCCATCACCTGCTCTTACATAATGTTTGTGGAATCAGCATCTGCTTCTCTGATCGGATTTTTGCTGCACTGCAAACTTCTTAAAACACAAAGAACAAAGAAAAAAATATATATGAATACAACAGGACTGGCGCTGCCCTGGGGGGGCTTCATTTGACCTACACTCTGACCCATATTTAGCCTGTAGCACTGCTGTTGCAAAGTCAAAATTATTATTTCCATACATATATTTTACAAAGTTATATTAAGCTGCTCGACCACATTTTGGCCAGATTTATTAAACACTAACAGTATAGGACAAGATTTCTAAAAATTTTGCCCTCATAAGGCAATAAATGGCCAATTGTTGACAGAGAAGCTCCCAGTCAGTAAATGTTCTGGGTACATAAGACAAGACAGTTTTTCCAAATATGTAAATTAGTCACACATAATTTAGCCGCTGCAGTTTGGCAGTCTATAAATGTTTGAAATGTCACAGGCTGAAATTTGAATTTAATCCCGAACACTTTAATATTAGCAGACACTCCACAGACACTACCTGTTTTCCTCATCTGAAGGACCAGGTGGCAAAAATTCACCATTCCGAAATCAGACATTCTAATAACAGGACATGCTGGTGTGTCACAGCAGGAAGCGCACTGATGAAATCGATTACATTAAACAACAACAATCCATTTTGCTCAGCTTGTTCCGGGTCCTGGCGCACAAACTCAGCCAATGTGCACAAAATTAGCTTTTCCTTATACGACAAATCATAACGTATATAGTGACAAATTTGTCATTCTCATAAGTTACAGAAATAAGTGATGAGTCATTTTATAAAGACTGCAATTTATTAGTGGTAGATAAAGTGAAAAGTCATCCTGTGTTTACCAAATTTCACACAAATCCACCAGAGTATTTTATCAAGTTGCTGAATCCACAGACGCCTACAATGCTAATAAAGCTAACAGTGGTGCTAAATAACACCTGCACTCATGCAAACTATACTGCTGTTGGTAAATGATCTCAAAACAAGCTGGAGATTCATAAAATTTGAAGTTGCATTGACATTAACAGGCAACCAAATGTGACGTAGCTGCAGATAAACTGCAGGAAGCAGCAGGGCATTAATGTGGAACAAGGTCCTCGGAGACATAGGTCCATGAAGCCATCCCAACAAAACAAACTGTTTTTGTTTCAGTGCTCAAGGACAACATCACTAATCCCAGCCAAAGCAAACAGTTTACCAAAAACTGTTGATCAGTGGAGAAGATTGTTTAACGCTATATAATGGTGCCGGGGCTCTTTGAAAGAGCCCGAGCCTGTGTAATCAAAAGCAAAGCCTTTTGTCTCTTTAACACACATACCAAAGAAGCTGCCGAAGAGGCCACATCAGAATGAATGAATATTTAATTGAGACCCATTGAGGCAGAAGATCAAAATGACCTTGCTTTAAATGATTATTCACTGATAAAAATAAAAGTAGGGTAGGACAGAATGGAAGCTGCGCACTCAAGAGCCTTTTTGCAACAGTGTTCAACAATCGAATATGGAGGTCTGGGTGTACGAGACAATTTCTCGTATAATGGTGGACAATGACCACGCGCAGCCACAAGCTACTGTATGTTGTATTTTGAAGTGCAATCGCAGGACGAGATCTCAGCTTTTCTCTTTATGCAGCACGTTGGTTTATGTGATAAAGCTGTGCGCTGTGCAGCTGGCCTGATGCTGCTGTGCTGCCAAACAACCATCAGGTTACTACTGTTTGTAAATGTAACACAACTGCCTCGTGTCAGACCTTGACCTTTGTTGGATACGCTGGACGTGGAGCTATAAGGATGCTCAAAGAGAGTCACAGCAGTCCGTGAAAAAATGCATTCACACAGATGTGCTCGTGCACGTTACTGTTGTGCTAAACTGCATTACAAACATTAGGAAATATTTCTTTGGAAACGAGCTACTGCTGATCTTTTGCATGACTCTAAATTACTGTTTCACTTTTCAAGCCAATATTGCAGAAAAAGCTCTAATCTTTCTCCTGTGCAGCTGCAGAAATTTTTCACAAGGAAAAAAGAAATTCAAGGAAAGAGAAAACTGAAGCATTCTATAAGTCTGACATTGCTTCACAAAGATGTTCTGTTTAGGGTTCCTTGCTTTGGCAATTGTGCTTTTTTTATTTCCATCTGAAAGGAAATGTGCTTGCAGTCAAGCAGTCTCTCTGCCCTTTGGTTTCACATTGAACCAGTGGGAGTATTTTGATTGCTTATACTTTAGCTGACATGCTATTACTATGATCAAGGACAGCTGAGTCTACATTTGATAACTTCCCATTTGATAAAGAGATAAAACCTTGAGTTTCTCATTTTATAGAAACACACAAGAAAGTGAAGAGTCCAGCCCACCAATACAGCTCTGAATCAATCCCAGTGTCAATCATGTCAGCTTCCACGGGAACGTAAATCTCTGTCACAATCACAGCACGGAAACATAAACAATAAGCATGTTTGGAAAGCAGCCGTAACAGATGATTAAAACCTCATGATTGTTTTAACATAAATGTGAAATAACCTTCAAACAACCTGCTGTTTATATGCAACTATGAAGCATCATAACCGGTTCGAGTTCATTTGTAATTAATTAAAAGGTATGACATGATTTTAAGGGTTGTGTGGATTCAGTGACCTCAAAGGAGGATATTTCAGCTGAGTAAGGATTTAGCCCGTTCAAACATTTTGAGCCTTAAAAAAAAAAAAAGAAAATCCATGAATGCGATCAGTATCCGTGCAGCGCTGCAGTTTGAAATCTGCTCTTTGTGTGGTTTGAGTGGAGTAAGTGAATCGCTCAAAGATGAAGAAAGTGTTTCTGTGTAGCTGGTCATAGTTTTCAGGAGATGTCACATCACAGGAATTGTTGGAATGCCGACTGCCTGCAGTTTATTTTTACTGGGCTTGTTTAGAAAAAAAAATGGTGGCTGGCTGTTAAATCTGATCCCTCAATCCCTGCAGCAGTGGCTCATTAAACTCACACTGAACAAGAAGGATGGTATACAGTAATGTTTTAACCTGGTCACTACAGCCCCACAACACCGACTGCAATTACCCCCAATCTATAATTAACAGGTCGGTGCTGAGAGCTACCTGAGATTATCTCACACACCTTTGCTTGTTCACTTTGTAATAGCTTGTCCTTCACTTCCCAAATGGCAGCATTCCCGACCAACCCGCAGCCCAAACACTATAACCACCTGCACTTCTGCTTGCATTCACCTGTAAGGAAAGGGATTCCCCACAAAGCAGATATATGAGAGCAGTTTCCATCCGTATGCATCATTGCAACAGTTCCCACCACAAATCTGCAACTGCAACACAAAACCACTCCTGCAGGAGAGACGCTCCGATGTCAGCCCGAATATGATCAGCTCAATCAAGATGTGGAAAAAAAAAAAATCATCTTTTAACTGCGAGATAAAACATTACACTTCCTACCCTTTTAGAAAGAACAAGCTGAATATTACCACCATCATCTCTCTGGCACGGACTCAGAAGTTCTTTATATATATATAAAAAAAATGTTCCTGTGTTAGTACACATTAGTACAATATAACTCCACTTTCACCATGAGCTATCTGTCGCACACAAGTATCTGTTGACATGCTCCTTAACATGGATATTATGTTAGGGAGCCTTTTTAGCCAACTCCAAATTATTCCGCCAGTCCCTTTCCTGTGGTGGGTCAGGGCTGTCTGAAGCCATTATTGGTAATGAATGTGGAGTCCTACTTTAAAAGGTTCGGGCGTGTAAAGTCACCTAAAGCTGACTAATGGAATCCTGCTGACACCGAATGCCAGGGGCTTTTACCACCATCCCAGAATGGGGGTTTTGGAAATTTACACCACAGACATAATGAACTATAAATGTAAACCTTGGAATGCAGCCACCCCCGCAGAAGCTCCGAGATATTAATAGATACAGAACATCCAATATGCTGGAAAATCATAAATTGTAGGACAGTCCGTTGTGTGCTTTCAGCATAAATTCTGCTACTTGTGGCTTATTAGCACAACGGTACAGAGAAATGTAAACATGTCTTTGTATTTGAGAGGCGCAAGCAAAATTATTAAAGAAGCACCTGTGAAAATATGTGTAGAGCGTTTGCTGGAGGTTCAAAATATTCTGAGTTTGTTAGTGCTGCTACACTTTGTGCCCTGGGAGATGGTCCTCTTCAGCAGGTTCACAGGTTGCGCAGAAGCATGCAGAGTGGCCATTGTGCTTTGTCATTTCACAGGTGACTCACATCACTACACTCGAGCATGCTGGAGGCAGAGCACTCGGAGATGCTTGCGGCATTCAAAATGCATGATTTTCAGCCTAGTGCAAACAAATCGCTTTAAAAGATCAGTTTAATCTATTTCGAGCTGTTATTATGAGCTGGGAGAGTTGTTCAGATAAAGAGACTGAAGCAGGGTTAACATCAGCGTGTTGGACAACTCTTCACATACTTTACCCATCGTGAGAGCTGTCAACTTTATTATTTGTTTTTATGATACACTGTGCATATGATTTACAATGCAGGCCACTAAAATAATGGTCAGGGGGTGAACTACCACAAGTCAATCTGCCTCAAATTTTACAGTGATATAATGTAGCACATTTGAAAAAAATGTCTAAGTGGAAATATCAGTCATAGAAGTCACAACTGCTTTTGCTGTTTGTGTTGAAAGGTGGAGGACGTAAGGCTGCTTCAATCTCCGAGTTGCTGTCATCCGATTCACCCCAGAAATCTATACAAAGAGGCAGAAAGAACAAAAACAACAATGGCATTATTCAGGCACAATGTCTACTCCAAGTTTCAAAGGAACTGTTACTGTCTACATCTTCAGAATGAGTATTTTATCGCTGCCATTTCTATACTCGCTTTATTAGCATTCCAGCCAGCTCCCCTTGAGTTAGATTTCACCGTGAGAATCTTAACATTCAAAACACTCTTTTACACAGTTACATATACCGATCAGCTGGAACATTAAAACCATTGCCAGGTGAATGTCTCCTTACAATCCGTTCCTCCTCTGGGGAACCTTCCTTTCACGTCAATGTTTTCATAAGAAGTGCAGCAGACCGAGCACTCCCCGACAGCAGCAGCCTCGCCCAGCGTGAAAGTGCAACAACTGCTTCGAGGAAAGATTAATGAGACAGATCTGTTGTCGTGATAGACGGGGGGGGGGGGGCGGCC
>VUQJ01029575.1:3694-13910 GCA_015108635.1 Andinoacara biseriatus
AGACACATCCTTGCATGCTTGGCTGCAGACAAGCTGCAACAAGGTGGAACCACACCTTCACTTTTAGAGAATGTGAGCATAAGTAAATTTGGAAATTTTGACCCCATGCCGGGAATGCCTGAGCAGGTATGTGGGATATTCTGCTGCCTGCTCCCTGGTCTTTGAGGTACATGGGTGCTTATCTCCTTATAGGTACCAAATAGGGGTCATTTATGGCGTTTTGAGGTAACCCAGGAAAACCAGACCATGTGCAAATCCCAGCTGAAAGGGCTATATACCTTAGCTGCAGAACAGAGCAGAGGGACCTCATCAATAGGTGAAGAGACTATAGGCTCAGTTTACGACTTGATGCCACTCACATTCCTGGAGAGTAGATTGACTTTTGTTCAACAAAGTGAACACAATTTCACACAGTCACACAGAAAGAAACACTGTTGTTCTGTCTGCCTGAGTGTCTGGTAGTGATTACAAAAGCCTTGCTGGGAAACTGGGTGATATACACCATGTCCTGCGGTCTTTAAAGACTGCAGAATCTGGTGCCCTATCATTGCTGAATTTACAAGCTGGTTGTAAATTCAACCATTTAATATGATACAATAATATGATAGTTTTTTTGTTGTTGTTTATTGGAGCATTTTTCTCTACTTGAGAGTGCAGTTTAGGCTGAGCACACAGGAATGCTTTTTGAGAAGATGAATTTGTGCTGAAAATAGAGCATATGTGTGGTTTGAGATGGACTGTTATCATACTTCACTACTTATCTCACCACGCCTCAGGCATTATTTCAGGGTAAATGTGTTTTAGCGTGTCTCATCTTGCAAGGATGCAGTGTTTCTTCTTTGTGCAAGCTTGCCACGTCACATATACTTTATAAATCTGATAAGCATTGTATTTTAGCTAAAGGAGCTGTAGTTCTTATGCAGCGCACAGAATGAGCCCCATGTGCTGTAGATGTTAGGAATACATTTTCCATTGTGTCACATAGCTGTTAGGCTTGGAAAACAAAGTATCAGCAGCATTTTAAGATTGTTATTGAATGAAGAAAAGTGTTTCATGCAATTTTTTAAATTGCATAAATCAAAGAACATTTTTAGCACCATCCGTCATATGGTGCATGCTGGAAAATAATCTCGGATGTAAAAATAAAAAACAAAACTCTGCTGTGTCACTGTATTATACTTCTGATGTATGTTTGTTAGCATTTGTCATTTTTCATCATCATGTGGATTAATTAGGACGCGCCTGCCAGGATGAAATTTGATTTGCTTCGGAGGTGAAAGATATTGATCCAGTCATCCTGAATGGACGATTCACAGGAGAGAAATATGGCAGGCTGTCAGACACTTGAAGCTGGTTGCTATTAACAGATGATATGTTTAAACGAATGTTTATTTGTAATGTAGTAGGTTATCTGTCTGTCTGCCCGTCTAGTCTCGTTTGCAGTGACCTACTGTAACTGTCTGATTTGTGACAGCCGGCCCCCCTCTGTTTCTGTTGCCCCCGAGTGCCGAGGTGATAAATGTGGGGTCTCGGCTGAAATTCCAGTATCGTTTGACTGCTAGGCTTGCCACAGCAGATAACAGGCTGTGTTTGGTTGAAAAGCAGACGTGGATGGAAGATGAGATGCTTATAGAAAAAAAGTGGTGCTCCACTGTCTTTGGATGCTATCTGTGTGTGTGTGAGTGCTGCTTTTCCCCCAGTACAAATACGATAATCCTGGATTACACATGGTGATGATTCCTGGAATCCCTCAAACACCCTGAAAAGCCAAACCTCAAAAAATAAGTTTTGATTGAATGCTTATTCGGAATTATTTTTTTAACAAAATATAATTAGAAATGAAACCCTGATATGCAATTTCACCACACTGTGGTGAAATAACAGGGTTACTGTTAAACTGTTAAAAGTTAAAAGTGTTTGGAGGCATTTTGTGAGAATTACATGGGTGACAGCCATGTCTATTTCTGTTTACTACCTGCATACTATGATGCTGCACCGTGACTGCAGCATTTCACAGCTCCTAAAGGAGCTCAGCAAAACAGCAGCAAAGAAGCTCTCTAGAAGAGGATTCGTGTCAGTATTTCAACATCTCCCATGCAGGTGGAGAACTTCTTGCTGTCTTTTATTCCCACTAAGTACGACTCTCTTTTTCAGTCTGTTTTAGAAAAAAGTTGTTATAGCTGCCATAAGGAGTCTTTTTCATCTGTGACTCTTAGGCTTGCCTACACAGAGCAGTAAGAGCATTTGTATGGTTCCATTAAAGTGGAACCTGAACAGGCCTTCCATCGGGTCCTCAGGTTTTCTCTACAAGCAGAACGGCACAAATGCAATCTCAGCTTTCTCAAACAAATTCTAAAAGACAAGAGAAACAGATAGACCTGTCAGAGCTGCTCCAAAGATAATAAAAGGATTCGTGGGGAATTTTGCTGTTTTGTACAACAGGACTGAAACTCACACTTTCACACCAGTGTGCCTCGCTCTGCAGTATGTGAGCCATCAGTTTCATTTCAAAATGGATTTAACAGCGATATGGAGGAAAGTGTGTTGCAGTGTTTTTGCTTCCCAGAGAGCACATCAGCCCATTCATGGATAATTCACAAGAGAAGATTGTTACACAGGCTATCATCTCTTTCACAGCTTGTTAGAGCTGAAAAGATAAATGTAACTGAGGTTCACACTGCATGGCTCTGAATATTATCAACCATATGGCCTGTTGTAATAGACACCATGGTATTTGACTTCTTACTGTTCCCATAACTTGTGACTGATCTTTTGCATCTCTGCTGCCATTCATTTAGGGCTCCTGTGAGTTATTTTTTGTCTTCTTGTTTTTGTAATGCCTGCCATACCCATAATTAGTCTGACCATAACCCCATTATGGTAGGATGTAATTGGGGGGAAGGGGTAAAAAAGAACACAATCTGTAAATTAATCTAGGAGAGTTTGATGGTAGGTTTGGCATCATTAGTATGTTACCATGCCTTTAACAATAGCATACTTTGTGTGTTTGTATGTGTATGTGTGTCAGAAAAAGGCAGCCTACACACAATTCCTGAGACTATGTCTGTGGTTTGGGTTTTCCAGTTTTATTGTGTGTTTTTCTACTAGAGTAATGATAGGTTCAGTATGAACAAAAACATTTATTTTTGCACTTTTTTTGCCCCTTTATAGAGCTGAAGTCTACCGGCACTGCTCACCACTTCTCCTTTTTGCTGAATTCAACTGACTATCGGATCCTTCGCATGGACGAGGACCATGACCGCATGTATGTGGGCAGCAAAGATTATATACTGTCTCTGGATCTACATGACATCAACAAGGAGCCTCTCATAGTAAGAAAGTTTATACACAAACACTGAACTGGCCGAGCTCAGCATGCGTTTCCAGCTAACCAGCTTGTGTATTTTTCACTGTCAGATCCACTGGCCTGTTGCCCCCCAGAGGAAGACTGAATGTGTTTTGTCAGGGAAAGACATCAATGTAAGTATTTAAAACAAATAACAATTCTGACCAACCAGTAATTTTTGATAAATAAATGATTACGTTGACCTTGAAGACCTTGGTGGATGTAAGACAAATTTTAATGGATTATTAATCTGACTCCACTCTGCACCCCTACAAAGTTTTTTCGGGATTCATTCAAAACTTTTTGAGCTATCATGTTTGCAAACAGATTGGCAGAATGACATGCACACAAACACTACCAAAATCATAATCAGAGGTAAAGAAGAACTGAATCATCAGATTCTGGATTTCACTTATAAAGATTGCAATGGGCTTTTTTTTTTTTTTTTTTACACATAGTTGTGCCCTGCTGCAGGTAAATGCTTTGTTTCCAGGGTTACCCCTGTTTAGTTTTTTTTCTTTTCTTGTTTTTTGCTGATGCTCCCAATTTCAATGTTGGATTCGGGTTAATGGAGAACAAGCTCCTCCAAATGTGTGACTAGTTATGAAGCTTTTATTTAGTGCCTCTGAATCCCTGATAGCTAATTGCATACAGATGCCACCAATTTAGCTGCTGCAGGAACTTAAAACTTGCAACAAAAAAAAAAGCTATCTTGGGTTAGAGCTGATCTAGAAGTGCCAAATTATTCTTCTTATTTTTTTTTTTTACCCGGTAATCATTTTACCCTTTGTTGTTCAGACAAACAGCCAAAATGAATCAGCCACTGGAAGCTGCAGACCCGTCTGAATTCTTTAAAGGGTTCAAAGACATTCAGAGAGCTCCTTGCGCCTCCTGTGCAGCCCCCACAAAGAAGAGATGGAAACTCATCATTGAAATTCATTTAAAAGCTAGATCCTTCTCTTTTGATTTTGTTCACATATTGTTCCCCCTCCCACCCTGAAACACACACATACACACTTGTTTTATCCATGCTAGGGGTGAGAGCCGGCAGAGGCAGTGTGCACCAACAGTTTGATGAGGCTGTGGATAATAACCCTTCTCTTCCTGCTGGTATAGAGCTCAGCCTGCCGTTTATCCTACTAGAATGTTCATTTATGCACGTTTGGTGACCCGCGCCTCCCGGCGCCTCTGGCTACATTGGCATGCATATGTTCATATGTGCCTGTCTGTGTATGTGTGTGAGGGGATGGGTTTGAAATTTCATCAATAGAATAAGAGATAAGATTGGCTACTGCAAGACATCGCAGCAGTCTTGGCCACTCTTTAGTGAATGACAAATGATGACAATTCAGCAGCAATTCAGAGGGGATGTTGGTTCAGGCACGAGGTCAAAGGCAATCAGCCCCACTGTGCTCTCTGTGGGGGAGCACAACTGTGCCCTGAATGATACACACAGGCCCACATGCGTAAACACACATACACAAAAACACATCCTCTGAAACCTCTGACTTGTGCATCTGTCGTGCTGTTAAGATTTGCCAAAATGGCTCATCCCCCATCCTGCATACAATCTTTTTTTATATACTTGGTTCATCCTTTCTTTTTCACCAGCTGTCACTAGCAGAAAACATGACAGACAAATCTGAACAGAGCTTATCGGCTTGAACATTTCTGTAGTCGGAATTTTGATTTGGGTGGATTGTGACCAGGAAGGCAGACAGCTGGTCAGACAAACAGATTGGAAAGACTTCGAAAGCACAGAGCTGTGCTCGCAGAGAGCACCTCTTTGTCTTTAGTCCAGAAAGGAAAACATTGGCATTGCTTAAATATTACCACTAATAAATTAAAATTCTTAATTAGGCCCATCAATGTTGAGATTTTCACATTTTTGTCTTTATAGTTTGCCTAAAAAACACAATGGATTTCAAATCCTTTTTATTTAAAAAAAAAAAGAAAGAAAGAAAGATTTTCATTCAGCAGACTTATTTGCTCTCACCAAAATCTTTTCCATTTGTCAAGTTTGACAGAACACTGAATTGGGTTTAACCTCAATCCCTGAAGCGACCACACTTAACATCTCAGAGGCGCTGCTTTTCTTGGTTTCAGCCACACACTTAAATGGTGTTTGGAAACATTTTTACTCTGAGAGTGTGGTCCGATTTGAAGCCAAAGCCAGGCTGACACACGGAGCAGGGGAACAGCGGTGCCAAGCACAAGCCAGCCAGCAGAGGAAGTGATAGATGGGATGGTTTCAAGGCAGACAGAGGAGTTATTAACCATCAGTGGGGCATTATATATTATGCAACCCCTTTTATCTGAGCCTGTAATACTGTCGCGTTTTCTTTTGCCATCTCTCAGGGCGAATGCGGTAACTTCATCCGTCTGATTGAGCCCTGGAACCGGACCCACCTGTATGTGTGCGGGACAGGCGCCTACAACCCCATCTGCACCTATGTCGACCGAGGACGCAGGTCACAGGTAACCAAAGACACAACCAGGCAACCATGGAGACATTTTGACCTTTAGTCTCTATTTTTTAAAGAACCATATCAGTCAATCGGTTTAAGGTCAGAGACTCTCCTTCTGCTCTTGCTCCTTAGTTTCACGGGCTCTGCTTCTCTTCCATCATTTTCTGCATATTAGTTTTCATTGATTTGTCCTGTTTCACGGTCTGAAGGACTCAAAGAAAAAAAGCTCATGGTTAGGCATCTCTAGGTCATCATTAATATTACAAAATTGAAGTTGGTAAGGCAGCTAAGTGCCACTGCTTGAAGCTCCAAGTTTTTCTTACCATTGGGAATATCATGATGACCCTATATCTATAGAAAATGCTTCTACTTGTGGTCCTCTATCCCCACCTTCACCTGTTTATACATCGTCTTGCTGTCTCGCTGAAAACCTCTGAAAGGCCATCATTACTGATGGAGCCTCTCATCCATCATCAGCCTTGTAGCTCACCTCTCCCTCTGTCCCTTCCTCCATCCCTCCCTCACCCGATGGCCACGCAGAGCTGCGGCAGCTGCCTAGCCAGTTATAGTCGCCACACTTGCATTCACCACTCTGCCTGTTTAGTCTCCCTGTTCAAATGGAGGGTTCAGATTTCAATGTAAAGGTCAGTCTGTCTCTTGTCATTCAGCTTCTCCCCTAAGGCCCAAACACTATGTTACTTCACACTGTAAAGATTTTTCTCAGTAACAGTAGATGTAATCATAAACCAGTTGTTCTGAAATTCTTGCCCATCTTAGACAAAGGGCTTCAAACTTTTTTTTTTTTTTTTATCCCTAGCTCACTCGGAAACTTTCCCATAACTGCAAACTTTTTCCTTTAACTGCATCAGCTTTTGTGCCTTTTTGATGCTGTTTCACAGCTTTCTCTGCAGCCTGATGAGCTCCACATCAACAACGCAAACATGATGGAAAAATACTGATTAATGTGTTCTATGTAACCTGTTTTTTTTTTAAGTGCAATTTCTCATTTCCCATTTCTGTTTCCTTCCCTTGCACTGCATGCTTCACGCATGGAGTTTACGGCTGTGTTTGCATGTCTAATCGTACATGGTTATCAAGTGATGAATGCCACTCATCAGGCTCTCTTCAGTCAACTTTGACCTCCACTGTGACCCACTCACATTTGTCTTTCCATTGTTTAGAACTACTTTTCTTTGACTCGTCTTCTTCCAGCCCTTCTTTTTGCTCTGGCATATTTCCTCTTCTTTTTATCTCATAGTCGGCATCAGTTGAATTTCACTTTAATCTGGCATATTCTGTATTGGTAATGAGATGGCCCATTGTGCCATGTCTCTGTTTTTAGGGGTTCCACTACCAACATGCGTCCCAATCTGGAGGGAGAACAAGTCGAGCAGCAGACTACAGCACTACATCAGAGCCTTTGGAGGCGAAGGTGGGCTAAAAGGAGTTTTGCAGAGTTTTATGCCCACCTGAAGTTTTTTTTTTTTTTTTTTAAGTACAGCTGAAATAGGGGGAAACCACAACCAAAAAGAGATTGTCGCTAATTTCTTTTCTTACCTATTTTGGGCAGCTTTCTGAACTTTTGAGCCTCCAAACAACTCTACTTTAAAAATGTTCACCATGAATGAAACTGTGGAAGAACAAAAAAAAAAGTTCTGCATCCTGCTGATGACTAGTACTTATTTTGTTTTGTTTTTTATCATCAGTGTTTTTGGTGCTCAGACGTTCATCTGGAGTATTAAGTAACATATGTACACAAAAAAAAAATATGCAGCAAATGTTTTTTTTAACTGACATTTTTCAGGCAAACACACAAAACCGTTGACCCAAACCACTGTTGTCATCTTCGCTGATTTACACAAATGGTAGTGTTTTCATCGCCACACACATATATGAGTCATACTGTATCTTGTTACTAAAACACAATATCCACACTCAGGTTACGAACGCAGCTTTACATCTTTTTTGCCTTACATATTTCCTACCTGTCAGACATCATCAGTCAGCTTTGAAGTGCCTGAATAACCTCCATATAGACACGTACCCAGTGTTGACACAGATGTTCCAACATGTCCTCTTGCACTGTGGAATAATGAATTCCTGTTTGAGCCACTAACATGAGAAGCATGGTGGATGAGTTTTGAATTGCTCTCAGCATTTTCCTCCACCTCCCCATCGACTGATTAAAGCTTTTGTGCACTTTTTGTTCCCCTCAGCAGAGCCATTAGAGCTGCCATTCAGTGCCTATGGGGTCACCACTCACACTTGATCATTATTACCAACTTAACCAACTGATCACATTATTTTGATGATACTGTTGCCATTTGAAACCTTGTACGTTTTGTAAAGTAAATGATATCGCCACATGCAAAAATGTTCCTCAAACACAATAAATCTGTTACCGCATGGTTAATGTTTTTCCTCACCCTTTTACCATTACAGGAATACATTTTCCGTCTTGAACCTGGTAAAGTGGATTCTGGGAAAGGAAAATGTCCTTATGACCCCAAGCTGAACAGCGTCTCCGCTTTGATCAGTACGTATCAGCTTTTGTTTTTCCTTCCAGCGACGTGTGCAGGCGCGAAAGACATAAAAGAGCTGCAGTTTGTGTTTGGTTTGCATTCCTGAAAGGGACTGCTGGTAATCACTTTGACACTGCAGCACTTTGTTACTCAATTTCTGTGATGTTGGAAACTGTCAGCTTTAAGGAAAATTTAGCCAGTGGCTGCCGCCAATGCCTCATGTTGGTAAATTCCTCTGTTAATAAGTTAAATGTTTGTTCAGTCTAACAATATATAATATAAATATAAAATATTAATTTTGCATTCACACAAGATACAGAAAGTTAATAAATCATCACTTATGGAAAGTAATTCCAAAAATTAGTTGGCATTTTAAATTAAATACACAAGTAAATTAATTTACTGATAACTGTCGCATTGATCAGTCAGTTGTTTCAAGTCTAGCAGATCAGGTAGTCACTTATTTGGTCAGATGGACGTGTGGACTCCTGTGTCAGTGGGTGGTCTTTTGTTATCAGCTGCTTACAGGTGGTTAGACATGGGTGCAGGTCAGTGACCTCCTGCCCTCTGTGTGTGCGTGTGTTCAAGCGTGCGTATGTATGCATGAGGGACGTTGGTGGAGAGAGTCCGTTTTTGTTGCTGTGCCGTGTCAGCTCAGTTACAGCTGACCCAAGCAGAAGTGCAACACCAAGAAAATCATCTAGATGTTGTCTCGCGTAGCTGGCAGGGCAGAGGCACACCACACTGACACAACAGGAAGGTGGAATTTCCCTGGTTTTTTTTTTGCACTACTGTTTTATAAGCTATGCCCTCACTTAACTCCTCTAAAAACCTCACAGTATAGACAACAGATGCTCCAAGTTTCTGCTTTTTTTCCCCTAGGTGCCGCATCGGAAGTTTCTGTCCATGCTGAGCATGTCAAACACGACCGGCTTTCCTTGAGCTCTAATATATACATCATGATGTCTGATGTGAAATTGCCTTTTTAATTGCAGCTGTTCTTTCAAATTACACTGATTGGCCCAATAAGTAGGAGTACAGCAATTATAAGAACAACTTTTTTATTCGAAACATGACACAGACACCTGTGAACTGAGTTTAATCAGGCTTAATGTGTTGTAATTTGGCACTGTCTTATGTTAAAATTCCTGTCTTTGAATGGCCACAGCTGCTGCGTGCCCTATCAGTCAGACACTGATTAAATCTAGAGGGATGGTGTAACTTTTTAATGAAGTTTTGGCATGGTAGATTACATGTTTTGTATAACATGAAAATGTTTTCATCCATCATGATTTCACTTTGGCATTTCCTCTGTGATTGACAGATGGAGAGCTGTATGCAGGAGTTTACATTGATTTCATGGGAACAGACTCGGCTATCTTCCGTACGCTGGGGAAGCAGACAGCTATGAGGACAGATCAGTACAACTCCAGATGGTTGAATGGTAATGTCTCAACTCACAGCTTGTTCTGCATCCAGGATTACTTCTTTCACTCATTTCTCTGTGGACCATTTTTTAATCTACTCCTCAGCATCTTAAGAACATCACTGTAATGTTTTAAGCTACTTCCCAAAGCTTGAACACCGTGTTGCACATAGTCAAATCCTTGTGTCTTTTTAGAATGTTCTTTTTCCAGCCAGCTCCGCTTGACCCAGCGATTGATTGACTCAAAGCATACTATTCACTACACTAACTGTTCACTGCATGCCTGCAGAGTGTGACAGCACGGTCAATAGGGTAGTTGCAGGGGGAAATTAGTGAATGTCAATAAAATCTCAGAGTAGCCTTTGCTTTGTGAATGAACTGTGATTGTCACAGTGACATAAATGCTGCTCGGGAGCTTTCATTTGATATGGCCAAATCAGTCACAGCAACACAC
>VUQJ01029578.1:4553-40803 GCA_015108635.1 Andinoacara biseriatus
GCTGGTTATTTTTCTTTATGGAAAATAAGCTGATTTTAAAATTATATGTTGGGAAAAGACATGCAGATTTGTCAGGGGGGGATTTTTCAGGAATTTCTGAACCATGCTGGCCAGCAATGAAATTTATATGGAGTGGTTTTCAAGCCATCACCTTCTTTAAAGTCAGATATTAGTAATGCAGTATCAGTGGTGCACCTTTTGGTTAAACCTAAACCACAATGATTTCAGCAAAACCTGAACAGATAGAAAGTTTCTGTATTTAACCACCAAATGTATTTATATTCCAAAATTGATTCATTTGCTGTTATTGTAAAGGACTTTGACAATAAAATTACAACTGACTACAGTTGTTCTACCACCATTTCTGCTACGCTCGTTTTATCTACTACTCAATGCAGAAGAGGAACTGGCCAACCAGTTGAGGAACTGGTGCACTGTGAAAGCAAATTTACAACCAGCGTAACCACACAGAAAACAAAAACTTAGAATAATACATTAAAAGGAAGCAAGGCAACAGTAGACGTGTTTTTAATGTGGGGTTTTTTTGTGTGGTTTTTTTTGTGGAAAATGTGGTTTTGGAACATTTAAACATGCCCTCCAAAAGAACCCATGTCTAACGGGAGCATTACTGAAGGATTCACATACTAGCCAGCTTCGCCACTTCCAAGTCCGGAATACAAAACTTCAAAAACTGGTACATTTTACCCTTGTGTCCTCTTCTCTCCACAAGATTTCTTGTTCAGCTTCGTTAATCTCCTCTGAAGGATCATACGTGTACACTGGTAACAGCTGATGACGAAGTCTGTCAGCTCTGAAGGACCAAATACAAGACGTCATTGATTCAGTGAACGTATACAAATTAGGCAGCCAAGTTTGTCATAACAGAACTCTGCAATGACATCATTAAGAGTCCAATCTTACCTCCTTTTCCTGCGGATATACATAATCTGAAATGGACAAAATGAAAGGCATTACATCCACTGTGTGTGTTCACACCTGGCTTTTAATTCTGTCCAAACTTAATAAGATGCAAGACTTAGATCATTCTATGACAAGCAGTCCAACCACTTACCACAGCTGCAATTATCCCAGCAGTGGTTATGAGAAGAAATGGCACCAGCACGTAGCTGACAGCCACATTCCCATCTACGGTGGCAGGGGGCTGTGTAGTACTGTTCATTGTAAGTGATAATGAGACACAGGGATCTGCTTGTGCAAGGCCTTTACGAGCAGCAGACACTTTGCAGCGGCTCACTCCTAAAGCTGCCCTCTTGTTGTTTCAGCCTCATCCTCGTCGTTCATGTGACTTCCACATGTTATCACTGCCCTCCCTATTCAGCTACAAATCTGAGGACACGGGGAAAGGAAAGAATTGCCACAGTTAGCCAAAGAAAATGGGATTTAACGCGGTGGCGGATAGGTAACTTGGGGAATAAACATACAACTACGTCGTGGTAATTTAATAGAAGGTTTTAACACTAAATGGGCCAATTAAACACAACATAAACATCGAATGTCTTGTTAGCAAGCTAATTTTCTCCTGCTCAGTAGCCTGTGGGTTTGCCAAATTGCCAGTTAAATGAGGCAGGGAATACACTCTGCCCTAGTTTATCAGACTAAAATGTAATTTATCACTCCTTCATTTAACTTCCCCTGTTAAAGCCCCGCGCGTCTATGGAGTCGTTTCTTAGCCAGCCGTAGGTATAACTAAAGCTACTGTTAGCTGTGCCATTACACGTTAAGTTGAGCTGCTACACAAACAAGACTGGGCTGATTTCTTACACGCTAAGCCTATCTTTTTGATTCTGATATAGTCAGGTAAACCCGTACTCACTGTGTTGTGCATAACCTCTCTTTTGAGTTAACGCTCTGTTTTCTTTCGCAGAAGCTCCACTTCCGCTAACTGCACCAGCAGGGCCAGGCGGAACTCTTCACAATAAAAGCGTCATGATCACGCAAAACATCACAAATTAAATCTCAAAAACGCTCCTCGTTGTCAGCCAGCGTCACGGCACTATTTATTAAGGCACATTTACATTTAGGATTTGAATAATAGTCAGCATCAGCAGCCAAGCTCGTTATTTTTCCTCTCAAATGTGGTAATAAATGTTAAGTCGTTATGTCAAAGCATCAAACATCATGCAGCTTTTTTTTTTCTCTTTAATTCTTCGTGTCATAGATTCAACAAGATGCTGGGAGCAGAGATTTTGGTCCATGCTGACATGATAGTGTCACACAGTTGCTGCAGATTTGTCGGCTGCACATCCATGAAGCCAATTTCCTGTTTCTCTGCAACCCAAAAAAGGCTGCGTTGAATTGAGATCTGGTGACTGTGGAGGACTTATGAGTACACTGAACTCATTGTCATGCGCATGAAACCAGTTTGAGATTATCTGAGCTTTGTGACAGGATACATTATCCTGCCACCAGAAGATGGGCACACTGCGATCATAAAGGGATGGAATTGGTCAGCAACAATACTCATATAGGGGCCCAAAGTGTGCCAAGTAAATATCACACACACACATTACACCAGCAGCAGCAGCCTAAACCGTTGATACGAGGCAGGCTCGATCCATGTTTTGATGTTGTTTACATCAAATTCTGATCCCACCATTTCAATGTCACAGCACAAATCAAGACTCATCAGGCCAGGCAACATTTTTCTATACTTGTATTTTCCAATTTTGGTGAGCCTTTGGGAACTGTAGCATCGGTTTCCCATTCTTAGTTGACAGAAGTGGCGCATGGTGTACTATTCTGCTGCTGGCCAATCTGAATCCCCTGCACACCTTGGCTGTAACAAGCAGTACAGCTGTTGTAGCAAATAGTTGTTATAATTTTTATTTATTTATTTATTTATTTTGGACCTGTAAATTCTAGAGAGCCAAGTTGATTAACTTGGATTTCTAGTTACAAGTTGAATCTCTAGCTCCACGTTGATTCCACATATTCACACTTTACAGTATGTCATGAGGGAGTTTGATTCCAAAATTTGCAACTAGCTGCAGCTTGAAAATGCATAAACTCATGTAACAACACAAGATTTACATGCGTTCTTAAAAAAAATGACATAATATTGATTAGATAATATTGACAATTAGAGGGCAAAACACATAATACTTGCAAAGTGTGATTGTAAGCTAATTATACAGGTATAGCTGCATAAAACAAGTGAAATCTTTCATATTGTGACATTCTGTTCACATTGCTATTATCAGATTATCAAGTCTTTTTATTAGTTTATAACTCTTTTTCTAGTTTTATTCTAGTACTGTGGGTGTAATAACATTTATTTATCTCTAGTGCAGAGGCATAATACATGTTAGCTTTGTGCATTTTTGTGTAACATTTCATATTGCATAACTGGAAGGGCCTTTTCTTTGACCCTCATCTGAGGGATTAGTGGCACTTCCGCAGTAAATTATCTTATGCAATGATACTGCTCTCTTTGGTGGCTTCTCCTTTTTGCATACTTTTCTCTGCTGACTGACCGGTTATGAAGCCTGGGGGTAGATTAATGAGCATTCACAGTTGGGTCCACATCTATCAGATGTTAAACAGGTAACTAAAGATGCATATGGTTAAAAGAGTGCCCTTGCTGTTAAAGTATACTCACTAATCCCCCTCAGAGTCAGACTGACGCTACCACACAAACAAGTTGGAGAGCAGTCCATAAATCATCACCAACAGTTTCTGCTGTAAGCCTTTGTATCTGTTGTTAACTGGGTGATTCCTTCTGTGTTCTGAGGCTGCAGTTTCATTGTTTGCAGAGGGTAAATATAACCTTTATGCTTACATTTAGACGATCATGACATATGACACAAGCCAGTTCAATACTGACTGCAGTCTGATAGACATGCCAAGGTCTAAGCTATGAAAAGTGCACCACTCATACAGACACACTTACTTAAAATTGTATGTAGACCCTGTAATGAGTGAACAGGCTAGGATTTCACTTGGGATAATCCTCTTCTTACAGCATTTCCTTCATCAGCTTTTTCACAGACATTCCTATCAGCAGCTTTCTTTGCCAACATTTAAAAAAAGAAAAAAAGAAAAACAAGGATTAAAGTGATATTAGTCAAAATAACAAGCAGTAACTAGCTTTCTGGTAAGCAAACATACTTGACAGCCTCTTGTTTTAGCTGACCCAAGAGGAAAAATGACAGTACCTTGCTTCTGTTGCTCAATACTTGTTTTTCCTGAAAAACAGAATCTACTAATTCTGTAATACAACAAATGATTCATGTTTAACCACTGAAGTCAAAAAAGAAGATTTTGCTATGATACACTATTTTGCCAAAAGTATTTAGCTGTCTCAGTTTGCACGCATATGAACTCGAGTGACATCCCATTCTTAATCCATAGGGTTTAATATGATGTTCGCCCACCCTTTGCAGCGATAACAGCTTCAACCATTCTGGAAAGGCTTTCCACAGGTTTAGGGGTGTTTATGGGAATTTCTGACCATTCTTCCAAAAGTGCATTTGTGAGGTCAGACACTGATATTGGATGAGAAGGCCTGGCTCACAGTCTCTGCTCTAATTCATCCCAAAGGTATTGAGTTCAGGCCAGTCAAGTTCTTCCACACCAAACTCGCTCATCCATGTCTTTATGGACCTGCTTTGTGCGCTGGTGTGCAGTCATCCCCAAACTGTTCCTTTAAGAGTTCCTTTTAATGGAACTATGGGGCCGATCCCAACACCTGAAAAATAACCCAACACCATAATCCCCTCTCCACCAAACTTTACACTTGGCACAGTGCAGTCAGACAAGTACCGTTCTCCGGGCAACCACCAAATCAAGACGTGTCCATCGGATTGCCAGACGGAGAAGCGTGATTTGTCACTCCAGAGATCACCTCTCTACTAATCTAGAGTCTAGTGGCAGTGTGCATTACATGACTGCATCTGACACTTTGCATTCCACTTTGCAGTCCATGAAACCCATTCCATGAAGTTCTTTACGCACTGTTCTTGGGCTCATCTAAAGCCACATGAAGTTTTGAGGTCTGTAGCAACTGACTACAGACCTCTGAAAGTTGGCGACCTCTGCACACTATGCACCTCAGCATCCACTGAGCCTCCTCTGTCATTTTACATGGCCTACCTCTTCCTGGATGAGTTGCTGTCATTCCAACTTGATATAATACCACCAACAGTGGACTGCGGAATATTATGTGCTGAGGAAATTTCACAACTGGACATGTTTCACAGGGAGTACCACAATGAAATTCACTGAGCTCTTGAGAGAGCAACTCATTCTTTCACAAATGCAGAAGTCTGCATGACTAGTGCTTAATTTTTTTTCCCCCCATGTGGAAGTGATTGGAACACCTGATTTCAATGATTTGGATGGGTGAGTGAATACTTTTGGCAGTATAGTGGAGATGGATAGATGCCTAAGAAAGTTCAGGCTGTGCTGAAAAATAAAGGTGGTCCCACCAAATATTGACTCTCCAACTTGTTAGAATTGCACAAACTGTTTGTCTTATATACTATAGTTCCATGTAATTTTGTTTCAATGAAGGGTGGCAAAAGACCTTTGCACAGTATTGTGGAGAGACAGAGAGACAAATACAATTGATCAGATAGATTTAAAAAAAAAATGCATGCATTAATAACTGCTCACAGCTAACTTTGCATGTGCAGCTTATACTAAAAACAGAGGGACTCAGTTTCCCTATTGGCAGAAGTTACATTATAAGAAATTTGATCTAAAATCATGAAAAATATTCAAAAACAGATGCAGCCTATATCTGAGCAGGTTCATAGGCAGTAATAATTTACTGCTGATATCGTTCCTCACTTGCATTGTGTTAACACAAACCTGAATGCTCCCGACCAAACTGCAAAAATTTTGCGCTTTTATAGAAGTGCAAACACATGATTAGCAGTACCTGGCTGCCATTTACCCTCTTAATTTCTATGGAAGAAGTGAGGGTGTACTTTTTTTTCACACACAAGTTTAGAGCATGTTCAGTTACTAATTTTGCACTGTCAGTCAATTGCCACTAGATGTCCCTATATATATATATATATATATATATATATATATATACACACACACACACAGTATGTATGTATGTGTGTGTGTGTAAAATTTATTATCCCATATTTTTGATATTCAAAACTGGCCAATGTGTTCAGTGTATATTTTAAAATAGGAATTTATACTATTATGTCAGTTAATTATAACTGTTAATTATAGAGCACAATGAAACCACTGACCAGCCAACCCCCAAAACAACTACAAAGTTAAAATCAGGATACTTCCATTTCCAGAAAGATTACATTTTCCAAAGCAGCAGACAGAGAAATAAATTAAAGTTACGCTGCTATATCAAAAACAGAAGGGAAGAAAAGCAAAAAGTATGGTAGATAATCTCAATGTTATCATGTAAATATAGATTAAGATTTAATAATTGGTGGGGAAAATATTACATGTTTTGTACATGCTAGGGAATAAGGTTTGGGCTCAAGCATTGCAGCATTTGAGCATTTTTATTTCACTGTTCACCAAACTTTAAACTTGTTTCTAATAATGAAAACTAGGTCGGTAGCATGTGAGTGAAGAGATGAAATAAACAATCTGTACTGACAGCAATTTAATTCCATTCTCAGTACGAACTCATCACTCATTAGAGTCAGATAAACCAGCATCCAGTTAATCTGCATGAAGGTTTTTGCTTCTCCAGCCACATCCTCTCCACAAAGCAAAAGCCTTGTCTCTTCAACTTGTTTGGTTTGAGATATTTTGATGGCATGTTGTTACAGTCTTGAAAGGACTGATGTGGCAAAAAAGGCAAAAAAAACAAACAAAAAAGGCAACATAATCTTATTCCTGATTAAACTGAGATGTTTGAAAGAAAGAAAGTGTGCACTCATATAAATCAGTAGGTGGAGATTTTTCTTATGTACTTGAAACAGTGGATGAGTCAGTGGGCTTGTCAGACAGCCAAAGCACCAAAACACTCCCACTCCCATGCAGTGTAGTGCAATGTGGGCGTGGTTTCCATGGAAGGTGAAGACGCCTTGTAATAACACGTGCTTTCCCTATTGGTTGGGAAATGGAAGTCACATTGGGGGCTCTCCCCCTTTCTTAAAAGCCTATAATTTATAAATTTGTATTACACATATTACAATAATTTACTACAGGCTCAAATATGACATAAATAATGGTTTGATGCAGATGAAAAATAAAACAGTTCATTTAAAATGATCTAGTATTGTACATCTAGCGTAACTCTCCAAACCTTATGTGGACAGTGTGTCGAGAGGGAACTTCGAAACCGCTGTTTCCACCTTGCATTTCATTCGTTTTCCTTCTGCCTATTATTGCCGTCCATTGAAAGCGAAAGCTGGGCCATCCCCCTCGACGCACGCCTGTGCTGTGGAGCTCCCCCTTGCTGCGTGCATCGTGATCTAGTGTATGCAGAGTCTTGCGGAGAACGCAGGGTCACCTTCTGTCACTGCAAAGGGAAATACTGAATAACTTGCAGCACAGGTTATCGGGTAGTAGTGCTCCTCAGCAGCAGCAGCAGCATCTCTGGTAAGTCAGTCTGTGTCTCTTCTCTGTGTTGATCCCACATTGCTACACTTGAAAGAGAAGCTGAGCATCCTTTTGGCGAAGGGCGACGTAGAGATAAAAGAGTCTCGCGTCCTTTTCTATCATTTGGATTAAGTCTTATCCCCCCCCCGTCTGCTGCGACACTTGCCAAGTATTACAGATTCAGTAATAATTTTTAGTTATTCATGCGTCATTTTACACGATGTACCGTTGTTTGGGCACACCGAGGGTGAAGATGACCATCTTGCATCACCTAGAATTACTATTGCGCGCATTACCCTCAAGCGAAACTGTATTATTGAGTCGTCTACAATGGTTTTGCACGATCAACCCAACGTACATGCTTCCCTTCAAATTGGAGGATGATGCAGACGTTTGGAGGTTTTTCCCCCCCACGCTGTGCAGCTCTATTTCCCCTCGAACTGGCAGGCTGAGCAAAATTGACCCCAGCGTGCCAATTGTATCAGCAACGCATTACGATTTGCTTAAATATTCTCCGCAGAAAAAGAGGTCTCAAATTGTCAGTAAGACATCAAAAACTGTTTCCGTGTTAAATACACTATAGCTGGTGGAGATGGTGGCCAAGACTAAGAAAGGATTGCCATTTTATATTTATTTTCCGTTCGCCAAATTGGTAAACAAGACCAGGAATCCGAACTACGTAGAACAACGAAGTTATACTAATAGCTGTCCTATCTATAGGAATGGTTTTTATCGGTGCTAATATGCAGGTTTGTAGTCAGGAATCGCTTTGTTATGTATTTTAGGATTTCTTAGCGAAATGGACGCAAATGCTCTTGAGAACACTCCGCTCTGGCGTTATGTAATTGGTTGTCACAGCACAGCGAGGAGCCATCTCTAGCGTCATTGTTTTTTTTTTTCTCACAAACCAACAGCACCACAGAGGAGGAGCATCCTGTTTTCTACATGGGATTAGGTGCATGTGGTCTTTTAATCATTCATCAAATCTGCTCCCGAGCTGAAATGCATCCAGGCTTACAGCTGACTAAAGCGTCTCATAGCCGCATTTATGGGTTTGGCAACAAACGTGTTTTCTTATGCTGTCATGCTGATGATCATGATGATGATAAAATGTTTCAGGGACTGGTTAAGGTAAGCTGGGGTATCATATTCCTAAACCCTGTAGTTCCTGAAGATCCTGCCTTCAAACATCCATTCCTGACAAAAATTGTGCAGCTAGGTTTTGCGTGATAATGCCAGACTGATTAAAGGACTATCCTAGGTTTTATTTTAGTTGCTGTTGGTGTTGTTGTTGTTGTTGTTGTCTCTTTAAATCAATTTATCTTGGGTTTAATTCTTATGGTATAGGAGCAGATGACAGACAAGTCGCTGGTGTCCCCTCAGCTTGTTTTGGAGCTGTCCCTGGTGCTGAATTCACTGTTTGCTGGAGTGCGTGTCTGTCAACATCCAAGTTGCCCCCAAGAGAGCCGGACACTAGGCTGCAGAGAGGAGATGATGATACTGTCTGGGGGGTAATCCAATTGTACTGCAGAAAGGGGAGTTAAAGAGTACCTGCTATTTATTAAAAGACAAGCTGAAAGTGTATTGCTTGGAACTCGTCTGTACTTCAGCAAAGTATCTATCTATCTATCTATCTATCTATCTATCTATCTATCTATCTATCTATCTATCTGTTTCATTACATCTCTTTAAAAAAGGAATGGCGATAGAGGTGTTAGCATCTTTTTGTTATTACAGTTTTCTTCTAAAATTCCATTATCTAGAAAACTACTTGAGCTAGGTACTTAGGGTAAATAGTTGGTACTATGGCTCTATGAATATGGACTCCCAGGAGTGAAGCCCAAGTTAACATAGAATGATGGATGCTTCAAGTCCCTAAGATATTTGCATGTTTGATCTATAGTGAGGCTTGTAGAAGCCACACTTTTACAGGTAGGGACTTAACATTTTATTTACAGCTTCTCCTATACAAGGCACGAAATATTCTTTAAAATTGTCCAAATCATGTGAATGGTTTCACAGATATTAAAGCTTGAATATGGCTATGTATAGTCAACATTGTATTTTTTAGTTCTGAGAATTAGATATTGACAAAAATATAATGGCATATTGTGTGTTGTGATAGAAAAACTAAATATACCAGGAAAGTAATTTCACTCTTTAAATCTAACAGCAGTATTTCCATATATCTGCATTTGAGCTATTAATTCTAAGATGATTCCATAATCACTGAGGCTGGATGTTTAATTTCTACAAAATCTATGCTCTCTCTCACTTCCCGCAGTGTTTACAGTGTGTCTGCATTGCTGTTCATCTTCTGTTTTCATGCTTGACTTGTTTTGGTTTTGATTGTGGCAAACAGCCTCCTGTTCAGGAACTGTGTGCTTGAATGTAATTATGATTTACTATCATGTAATCAGCGGCTTGATCTGTGGTTTTCTTTAACCATTAATAGAATAGTTGCTCTATGAACATTTTCTACCCTTGCAAGCTTAAGTTGAGAAGTAAAAATGTGATAGTTTTTGGAAGTTTTTTGTTTGTTTGTTTGTTTGTTTTTAGATAGTTTTTAATACAATTTCATTCTTTTTCCTTTTGGCCATGTCTTCAATGACTGAAAAAGGATTAACATGAGCATGGGATTTATGAGACACGTTGCAGTTAAACCTATTGTCACTTGATTGTTTGTTCCTTTGTTTGATGTGATATATCTGACATGGGTGCTCTTGTTCTCCCAAGTGAGGTTTGCTTTGCTAAATGGAAGGGGAGGATCAATACAGAATACTGCTGAACACATTACATACCAATTAAAGCAAATTACTTAGAACACAGTAATTTGTTTTCAGATGAGCTTTTATTTCGGTCAGTTTGTTTTTGATCTTTGATTACAACATCTAGCCAAACTGTGGGCTAATGGAGGAATGGATGGAGAATACCGATACATCCAAATAGATTAGTATTCTGTATCTGCCTGTGTAAATGTCTTAAAAAGAGGGAACGTGTTGTTGGTGACCTTTTTGTTGTTGTTAGTCTCTGGAGTTTCTGGAACACCATGTGTGTGGGAAACAGGACAATGTGTGAAATAGTGGAACCTTCTCTAATGTGTTTGCTGATGAAAGGGTTAAGGGCTGCTGTTCCTCTGTGAAAAGAAGAGATAGTGCTGTCTGACAAGGTGTGAAAAAAGAGCCAATGTAAGAACAGAGAGTCTGAAGGGCAGCCGGAGTGTCTCATTTCTCTACGTGCAGTGTAGGACACACACAGGGAAGACTCCTGTCCTCGGCACAAGATTTATGACATTAGAGATTATAAAAAAAAAAAATAAAAATCTGTGGCGCCTTTCACACCACATAAGGAATCTCATTTTGTTGTTGTGAAGCTGTGTCCATGGCTATGATTTTAAGCTAAAATCCAGAGATGTTGACAAAAGGAAGATGCAATTATTTTGCTGTTTATTTAAGAATAAATAAATAAAGGAAAAAAGTCATCACACATTACATGTGTCATGAACAGGATGAGGAACACTACGTGCACATCACTAGGTAATATTATTCTCATGTCATACTTAAACAAGTGTGCTTCCTAATACATTAGGTTCATATTACCTGGTGGCGTTCATGCAGTGTCATCACAACATGTCAGTGTTTGCCTCCTCTGAGTCATCATCAGGAAGCTGTGGCTCACCCTGAGGCAGAGCAGAAGCCCAGTATGTGACATGGTCTTTTGGGCATTTCAAAATGGAGTCCTGGTGTGCACATGCAGCTCGTGAATCCCTGGAGTTTTATCAATACTAATGTAAAAAGTTTCATGTCTACATTAGTGGGTTTGTTGATGTTTTTAATAATAAATTTGTCAATGCAGAAAGCTCAGGTGATAGGCTGAACACCAGAGGCTGTCTGCCTCATAAACATAATCGAAGGGAGAGTGGGAGAACCCCATAGTTTTCTATTAGTTACTTACCTGGATACCTTGTTTCCTATAAGGCATTTGACTGCTTTACACTCACCAGCCACTTTGTTAGGTACACCACGCTAGTACCAGGTTCGACCCCCTTTCAGAACTACCTTAATTCTTCATGACATAGATTCAACAAGGTGCTGAAAACATTCCTCAGAGATTTTGCTCCAGATTGACATGATGGCATCTCACAGTTGCTGCAGATTTGTCAACTGCACATCCACAATGCAAATCTCCCATTCCACCACATCCCAAAGGTGCACTATTAAATTGAGATCTGGTGACTGTGGAGGACATTTGAGTACAGTGAACTCATTGTCAAGTTCTAGAAATCACTTTGAGTTGATCTGAGCTTTCTGACATGGTGTTTTATCCTGCTGGAAGCAGCCATCAGAAGATGGGTACACTTTTGTCATAAAGGGCTGGACACGGTCAACAACAGTACTCATGTAGGCTGTGACATTTAAACAGTTTAACACCCACTTGGTACTAAGGGGCCCAAAGTGTGCCAAGTAAATATCCCCCACACCACTACACCAGCAGCAGCAGCCTGAATTGTTGGTACAGAGTAGGATGGATCCATGCTTTGATGTTGTCTACACCAAATTCTGATCCTACCTGCAGTGTCACAACAGAAATCAGACCAGGCAATGTTTTTCCAATCTACTTTTTTCCACTTTTGATGCGCCTATGCAAAGTCTAGGGAGTATTTGACAGTTTGGCTTAAAAATGGTTTCAATTATTACTATTGTTGCCAGTTCAGTAACTGCTTCAAACTGTTAAGTGATCAACAAAGCCTGTTGGAATTTTTCATTTGAAAGAATTTACATCTTCAAGAAATATAAATACTCAGTTGAAAAGCACAAATAGTCACAGTGAAGTGACCATGAATCAGCATTTTATTAAGAATTTATGGCATAACAAGTAGAATGTGCTTGCTGTCAGGCATCGCATATAGCTGGCACCTCTCAGACTGTTTCATTTGATGTGTGGGTTGCTTCATCGCTGCTCTGCCTGAATTCAGTCGACCCGTCCATTATCTAAACCGCTTATCATGTTCATAGGAGGCAGCAGCTCAGCTGAGCTCACACAGTGAGGGGTACACAGACGGAAAGATTCAAAGACACAATGTGAAAACGCAAATTAATTCAAATAGAAATGGCATTTTTGAAGATAAATAAAGCTGAATTAATCTCCTCTAGCTTTGTTGACATTCAGTAGTGACTATTTTGGTAATAAAGACAAGATGGCTGTATGATTATATGAGAATGTTAGCATGATGTTAGAGTCAAGCTTATTGTTATTTCCATTACTAAATAATCTGTCAGCTATGGTGTCTACGCATTAACAGAAGGTGAAGCCACATCTTCAAACTCTGATATTTCCTTATCAAGATGTAGACCTATTAATTACATTTATTAAATGATAAATTAAACTAATAAAAGCCACAAATGATTATAATTCAAGTTGGAACCAGTGGACTTCAATATTTTGCTCAATAAATGATGGTCAAAATGTTTTAAATTAATCTCTTCTCAGTGGAATTATTGAATGTTTCTGCATTAGCTGAAGCTTTGCTTGTGTTTTTAATTAGAGTTTCACACTGGGTAGTAATTTGCTTTCCTTTGTATTTTTATCTTGTAAAAATACCAGCAAACAGCAATGGACTCATTTGTGCAGAAAGCAAACTGAGCTATTGAATGAGCTCAGAGATGTGTCTAAAACATGGTTTTAAGGGGTTGCGGGGTGAATTTAAACACGGTCTAGCCTAAATTATGAACTGGTGTGCAGACAGTAAATTTGTCAACCTTTGCTAAACAGACAGCAGAAAGACTCCAATCTGTAAAGCAGATGCTGAATATATAAATTATCATTTGTATCAACTAATTCAAACAAAATTCACACCAAAATTTTTCCACACCATTTTCACCAGTTTACTACATTTGAACTGACTTGTTTATAATTCTCACAGCATTAATTATATTCAGCAGATGGTGTATTAGTGTGCAATTATAAAGAAATCAAAGAAACTGTTATTAAATATACCATATTGCACTGTGCAGTTTAATCTTCCCTTAATTGTGGTAGTTCAAACTGAAACCCAGATAATCTCTTAATATCTTTCTGCTATAAAGATGTTTTGACTCACCCTGGGTTGATTTTCATTTAGGGAATTTAGGGAACCAATTAGGGGAATTAGCAGCATTTTAACCTACTGTTACTTGATGTTCAAAGAACTGACCCGAGCATCTCATACTTTTTTTTCTACAGGTGATCCTGCAGGGGACTGACAGTTGTCTCTTAGGTTTATGAAAACCTGACATCCCATTGGTGGAGAAGGTGAGTTGGCTGTGTTTGTGCTTATTATCCTGGTTGCTGGAATCTCCGTTTAGTCTGAAGATACAGAGGGATGTGAAAGGCACAATGCCAAGCACAGACCCACAGCTCCCAGAAGATTTTTAATATATAATGCTAAATAAACCACTTCAGTTCATTAATAGCTCTTTGACACTGGTGTTAATATTTAATGAGGGTGTCGCAGAACTTTTCTTGGGCAAACTGAAGGTCGGTTTATCTTTGTTGCTTATTGGAGACTTTTAAATTGTGTTATTCTTTAAGTGCTGCACTTTGTGTCGTGCACTGCATGATTGGATGTAGGATTACAATGCAACTGAAGGGTTGCATATCAGTTTCCTGGCTACTCCAGCAGTCACATCGACTGACGTACTCTCTGTGGTAGCATTGCTGTTTTGACTCTAAATATTTTCCCGTTCTTTTCTTAGAAGAGATTATCTCAGGTTTTATTTTTATTATCTCACCAGGAGTAGATTTCCCCGTCTCACAGGAAAGAATGATTACTCAGAGGTAGTTATTGATTTTCCTTGTTTGATCTCTTTGTTCTGTGGGCATTGGGGCAGAATTTCACTGCAGTGAGGAAGTTAAGCATCTGTTTGATGAGCACAGTCTGTTGTTTGTATATGCAAGAAGGCTCATCAGAACATGATGGCCCAGTTCAGAAAGGCTTCTCCAGGGATCCTGTGCAGTTTGGACAGGGAGGAACAGGAAGCTGGGTCAGGAGAATATATATAGAGTGTTTTTATTGGTAAACAGGGAGATTATTTAGAGATTATTTTATGTTCTACTTTCTTCCATTTAAACCACACTTACCTTTTTTGTTTTGTGTAAATTCTTCTTAGATGATTTCTATTTATTAATTGGATTAAACTAAAATGTCCCTATTTCATTCAAAATTCAATAATGAGGAAGTTGCCTACACTGCAGTAGGCTTTGATCAAGTCATCATTATGTCTATTTAAGTCATAACACAAATCACTAACCTTTAAATCACACCTTTTCCCCATCATAGTGCACTAAATGGGCAAAATGTGTCTATGTTACTCACCTACTGCTCCCGTATTCACAGGGGGTCACCACAACAGGTAGCGCCACATGTTTGATTTGGGAGATTTTTACACCACATTCCCTTTTTGACCCAACCCCAAAGGGATTCGTGTCTCCTCCTGGGATCAAACCAGGGAGCTTTTGCATGTTACAGAAGGTGAATGTATAACCCACTACACAATAGAGTCACTGGTATTCACCATTATTTTCCAAGTAAGTAATTAAGAATTAAGAAAGAAATTGTGCATAACATTAAGATTTTGCTATTCAAAAGTAACATTGTTACAAAAAAAGGCAGAAATAAATGAGCGAATAAAAGTGCTTCTTTAGTTAGTGTATTATCAAATGTCAACCACACCGTTTTGCATGCACTGCAAACTTATCCTAATTTCAGATTTAAACTTGATCCCTGCTTCCTCCTGCTGGCAGCCAGGAGAGGTTTAGCTAAGCTAGGTGGTTTGTTTGCACCGTCAGGCTGGTTAGACATTCCTCACATAGAAACATTTACACCACACTCAGAGATTTTTTCTTTCTTCCACATTTAGAAGCCATCAGCTTTAATTTGGCTCATCATTAGACATAAACAGCCATCACTCTGTGAGCCAAACTGGCAGTGCTTGTTGTCAGTACTTCTAATAAACATTAACGGAAGACAGAGGCACGTGCCAACTTTAAAGATTATGGAAAGAACCAAAGGTTAAACAGATTTTTTACTTCAAACCACAGCTGCTGTTTGCTGTTGTTTGAAATAGTTAAATTACTGAATTTTTTCCTTTCAATTGACAAGTCATATTTTTAAGTAGTCAAACAGCAAATGAGCCCTGATCTCACAAGTCCAGCTCTAGATTTTTGAAGCTTAGGTCTGTTTTGTGTATCAAATCTTCAACTTTCCAGCTCTCTAACTGGACACACGGAGAGATCTGTAAGCTACTCTAAGTCGCCTTGGGGTATAAGTGGACATAAATAGGAATGTAAAGTGATTACACACTGTGCACTGACATATCTCTGGAAAACTCGGTGCTTGCTTATTTTCTCCAGCCAGTTTCTCGCCATTGTGATCATATAAAGTTGATTTCAGTGGCACTGCCTCTGCTGCATTTTAAGAGAGATAGCTTGTTGCTATAAGATTTTCCAGTCAAGTTATTTACGTACATTTGCAGTTCCTAGAGGAACTCATTGCACTTAGGCATGTAGACACGGTCAAGATGACAAGCTGAAGTTCAAAACAAGCATCAAAATGAGGAAGAAGGGTCATTTAAGGGATTTTGAATCTGGCATGGCTTTTGGTGCCAGACAGGCTGGTCTGAGTATTTCTGAAACTGCTGCTACTGTGAGTTCCCACACAATTATCTCTATTGTTTACAGAGAATGGTCTGAAAAGAGAAAATATCTAATGAGCAGCAGTTCTCTGGGCAGAAATGCCTTGTTTATATCAGAGGTCTGAGGAGAATGGCCAGACTGCTTCGAGCTAATAGGAATCTACGCCAGGAAGAATTAAGGCAGTTTTGGAGGCAAAAGGGCACTAGCAAGGTGTACCTAATAAACCTGCTTACAGCACAAGCATTATGAACATTGTTATTATAGGTATGTTTGTCACGTGATGGACAGGGAGTGGTCAACTGAACTGTGCTGCTGGTTCTGAGGTTTAGTGTTTGTTGTGGATTAAGCCATCTATATTTGACATTATAAAAGCAGATCCTAAATCAGACATCATGGCTGCCTTCCAACCCATTGCCAGTATAAATCTAGTTTATAATTAGAATTTGGCAAGTGTTACTAAAGGACATTATCAGGTTAAGTTCAAACTGATAACTCTTTTTAGAAGCAAGTCCTGTTACTTAGCTACCCCAAGTGAGCATTATCTAAATTAACTTTAATTTCAATGGTCAAAAGGTGCACATGCAGATTTTCCTGTCAAATCTGCCACTGACCGCTTAAAAGTTTACTGACTGTGCTCACAAATAACATTTTAAAAGCTGGTTCCTCTGGAAGTTAAGCTATTACTAATATGCTACTACTAATAACTGCTCAGGGTTCTTTTAGTTCCAGGTCTCACTCTTGTGATCTCTCTGCTGCTACCCAGGGTCTAACACAGCAGTGATATGTAATGTTTGAATAGCAGGAAATTATCATTTAATTTGTTCAACTGAGAGACAGCACAGAGCTCTAAGCACAAGTGCACTCTACCACACCAGGCAAGACCCCAGGTGCAGGCAAAGATGCCCCTGAGACAATCCAGCACAAAACAGCAGGGTGCAAGAGTCTATCAGGCAGGGCATACATGGAACACATAACCATAACACAATCAAGTGACTGGCATGGTTTATAGGAACATCTGTGCTGACTATGACCTGGAAGTCCCAAAGTCAAGATGGGATACGCCCCCAAAGCTAGTTGAGAATGACCAAGCTAAGATCCTGTGGGACTTTCAGATGCAGACGGATAAACTGGTGATGGCTAACCAACCAGACAAAGTAATGGTGGACAAGCAGAGCAAGAAAGCCATAGTGATAGATGTAGCAATAGCAATATCATGAAGAATGAATAAGAGAAGTGTGAGAAATACCAAGGGCTGAGAGAAGAGCTAGAGAGGATGTGGAAAGTGGTGTCCATGGTAATCACAACACTTGGGGCAATGACCCCCAAACTGGGAGAGAGGCTCCAGCAGATTCCAGGAATGACATATGAGATCTCTGTCCAGAAGAGCGCAGTCCTAGATCCAGGCAATCAACACCTACACCCTGCCAATTGTCTGATACCCTGCTACCAATGGCTGGATAAAGCTGGGCTGAAGGATTTTATATATATATATATATATATATATATAAAATTCCCAAACTGGGAATATATAACTGCACCTCTCTTCTCAAAAATTCCCATAGACATGTAAAGGCACTGGTTTGAAAGGCAGCCCATCGGTATTCAGAGCAGCATCTGGCAAAGAAACGATAAGAAGGCGGAAAGCTGGTAGGTTTAAAGAGCTACATTCCCAGATTGATTAGTGCCATACTTATTTTTTTTTATTGCCTTTCTCTCTTTCTTCTAACTGCTTGGACATTAGAAGAAACTGGACTGGAACCAGGGGCCTCCATCCTCTCTTATGCATCATCCAGCCACTGCTGCATGTCTGCAGTCCATTTCTTTATCACAGCCCATCACAACATGTCTGTTTCCCCCTCCTCTACTCCGTTCTGCTTCTCCTGTTCATCTCTCTTCGCCCTCCCCTTGTCATTTTCCCCTTATTCACCACACTGTCACTAGGAGGCTTGTGGCAAAAGGCTTGATAGTTACATAACCACTGCAGCAGTGCTCCGGACACAGCGTATTTATGTGTATGTTTTTATGGGCTACCTAGTGTGAAATGTATCCTTCTGCCAAAAAAGCATTTGAATGCAAGAGACCTCTGGGAGACCTTCATTCAGTAGTTCCTTCCGATCCACAAACATGGAAAAATAAAGAGAAAAAAAATGAATACTTGACCCCTACAGTGAGGAGATCCTCTGACGGCTGTGTGCAGTTTGTTGTCGTGGCTTGGGCCTACTTATCCAGGAAGGGTCACTGCAAATAAATAAAGGTTTTCTTTATCCTATAGCAAAACATTCATATCCTGATGGGAGTGGTCTCTATCAAGATAATACCCCCCACAAGCACTCAGTGGATAGTTTGATGAGGATACAAAAGTACATGAATCATTGCTAAGGCCTTAGCTGGACTATGGTAGTTTTAAGAGCAACTATCACAGAGGAGAGGACCCAAATGCAGACACCAGGGGAAAGTACAAAATCACTGTTAATGTTTCCAGAGAGGAAGGCAGAAAGCATGGTAACCAGAAGGGCAGGCAAAGGTCTTGCACCCAGTTTACTGAGGGTTAAGGCAAAGCAAAGGTCCAAGAAAACAGCACAATCCATACACAAGAAAAATACAAACAAGAAAATATAAAGGTAAAGCGCCCAGACAGGCAGCGGGTTCTCGAGCTCTCGACAGTAAGAGGTTCCTTTGCCTTTAAAAATAGCTGTTTTACTTTTGTAGATACCTTCAGTCAGGCAACCCTCTTACACTACTTCTCAAATTATTCTATTTATTTGTAAATGTCTTTTAATATGTTTAAAAAAAAAGGCAACTTACACTGGAGGGACCTCAGAAACTAAGTTTCATTCCTGTCATCTTTCACAAAAAGAATGACAATAAAGCTCTTTGAATCGTGAGTCCTTGAATAGCCTCATTAACCTGCAGAAAAAGCTTCATGAAGCAGTGGTACTCCAAGTTACACTTGACTGGTGAGTCATTTCAACATTTTGAATGTTTTTTAAATAGGTACTATTTCATTTAGAAAAATTTATATTTTAGTCTTAAAATG
Source organism: Andinoacara biseriatus (assembly GCA_015108635.1). Lineage (NCBI taxonomy): Eukaryota > Metazoa > Chordata > Actinopteri > Cichliformes > Cichlidae > Andinoacara > Andinoacara biseriatus. The sequence continues at coordinate 23,818 of VUQJ01029578.1, forward strand.
AATATTACCTCTCTATAGACCACCACATTAAACCCCTTATGTTCTTCTGATTTATTTTTAACACATTTGAGACACATATTTATTGTACTTAATCATTTAGTACCAAATAACAAATGAAATCCCTATCAGCCTGGAGGAAATCCATTCAGGTGCAGGGAGAACATGCAAACACCACACAATAAGGCCCCAGCCGACTAGAACTAAATCACGAACGAACTGCTGCAGTACCGTTCCATCTGCTGACATCTGTCAATGTGCAGTCATTTAGTATTTAATTGTTATCATTTTGTCTTCATAGGATACAAACTACATGTATGCAATTGAAACGGAGTACAGACATAAACTGTTCTAAACTGACAGATTGTTAGCTGTCAAATGACAGACAGCATGGTGTGTCAGCATCTACCCTTTTCAGTCCCTATGAGCACCATGTGACCTGTAGATGGCAATAACATCTGACCTCCCTGTGGGTGGGGGAACAGAGTAAAAAAATTCCTTTCAAAATCAATGTAGTAAAATATTAATAATCTTTTATTATTATTATTATTATTATTATTATTATTATTATTATTCACATTTCACTGCTCAAGAATTACTGAGTGAGCTGCTGTTCTGGGCGCTGAGCAATAACAAATCTGGCTGAGTCACACTATTATGCACACAGTGGATATTGATTTAAAACAATATAATCCATCCAACAGTGATGCAGAAACTGGATTCTCGTGCAGCAGCACAGAGAAGATCAGATAGCTGAGTCATCCTGTGCTTGTTTGCCTCAAGTGACGACCCGTGCAGCTACCCTGCACAGGCAAAGGCCAGCAGGGACTTCGATTTTAGTTTATAATATCCAGCTACTGGGATCAGATAAAGAAATCTGAGGGTGGTGATAAGTAACTGCTTTGTGGTTATGAAGACAAATTAATTTAAGAGATGTCTGATGAGCTTGATGCTGGTGACAGATTGAAAGTGGCATCCTGTTGCTGCAGGGTAGAGGAGTCAGGTCTGCCCTCATCACAGTAGGTTTACGAGTCCCTCCTTCATCCCTTTGTGTATGGCAGTCATTTTGTTCCCAATAGAAAAGTGATGTTTTGCCTTCAGATTTTATACTTTCTGATCAAACTGTGAATGAAACGTTGTCATTATTTAGCCACAGTAGCAACAGGCAGGGTGTTTATTAGGGGTGGGTGATATAACCTCAAAATTATATTGTGATAGTTCAAGGAAATCTGCGCTAATGATATTATGAAATAATCAGTGTTTTATCTGTGATTGCAGCTCACAGACAGCAGTATTTATTAGTGCAAAGAAAGCCTTCTAGACAGACTACCTTATTCAAAGTGTGAATCTATTGCATCAAGGTGCCAGCAGCAGCAGCATTATTGTGCAATAGTAATGACAAGGCAACTTATACAGTGACAGGGTATAAGTTAAATGTAAGTACAGTAGTCTAGGTAGCGTTTATCCCTGGAAATTTTAAATAAATAAATAGCTTTAATTTAACAATAACAACAACTGAAGTAATTTAACCTTGTAACACTTCACTTGCCTACAGAGTACTGTCACTTAATAAAATGAAATTGAGAAATATTTTCCACCTGTGATGTTAAAACTTGGCTTGAGCTTTTTAACCAGTGGCTTAAAGCCCTCCATTACTACCATCTAACTTCCATCCACTGGTTGCTGTTCCTGTCACTTGGAGCGCAATTAGCGAGTGTGCTAACGATGCTTGGTGGAGTCATTTGTTTACATCACTAGTATCTCCTCCTCTGTAGCCTGATTGTGGTGGGTTTTTGCCTGAAGTAGTGAAACAAATTTGTTGCTTCCAACTTTACCAAGAATAGTTTGTGTGTATATTTGGCAAAGTATTGGCTTTTGGTGAAGGTTGATGCAGTCGCTCCCTATTTCGGTACTAAATTGTCCTCGGAGGCTTGTGTCCGGGCTTGTATTGTTGTTTTGCCCTGGAGAGAATGTAACTGCATGGTTTTACTATATCAATGATATTGTGATATGACACTTCTAGATTGTGTAAAAATTTATGCCGGTATTAGCGCTGATGCACAGCCCTAGTGGCTATGTTGGACTAATTTGCTATTCTCTGGTGTTTTTGTACTATAATAAGGTCAGTACTTGTGTTTTATTTTCTTATGAAAAACATTCATTCCATTTTAGTTCAAGTCAATTAAATTTTATTTCTATAGTGCCAAAACACAACATCTTTGCATAGTTTGTTTAAAGGCCTTACAGAAAAAAAAAATCCAACAATTTTCTTTGAACAAACACTTGGCACCAGTGGAGAAGAGAAACTTTTAACAGGAAGAAAACCAGGCTCGGGAAGACAGCCATCTTCATTAACCAGCCGGGTCTGTTTGCTTGCAATGAAACTTGGTTTACACATTTATACCTCATAACTCTGATGAGGGTTTTTCATCTAGTATGACCAGAAAACCAGTGTTATTCGTACAGTTTTAGTTTATGACAAAACTAATAGACTACTTGCATTTTTACAAGGCTCAAGCATGTTTACTAAAGATTTGATCTGATTTTAGCTTTAGTTAGTTGTGTGAAATGGCTGAAGTAAAAGCTTGGGCACAGGAATCATGCGCATTAATTCAATTCAGTTCAATTCAATTTTATTTATATAGCGCCAAATCACAACAAACAGTCGCCTCAAGGCGTTACCCTTGTCACTGACAGAACGCTAGCTTAAAGCGCTGCTTTGCCCAAGTGCACCGTTTAAGTACGCAAATTGTATTTGTATGGCACATTTAAAACCAATACATTTTTTAATAAATAAATAAAAGGGTTCCTAAAAAAATCATACTATACACATCCACACTATTTGCATAAAATAACACAACAAAAACCTGTCCTCTAACCATAGTTCCAGAGATCAGCCACTTCCATAAGCTTGATAAAAAAAAGAGTACTTCTGTTTGTACAATTTCATGTAGTACACTGTGTACTACAGATTTACTTGGGCTTGAATTTTGATTGGTAGTATTATCTCAATTCAAACACAGCAAGTTGGGCACTAACCATGAGTGACAATTCTAGGTCACGCTTGTTGTCCTCCATATTACATTTGTGAACATTAACACACATAATGCTAAATTCCACAACACATCTAACTTTAATACGTGAAAAAAAAATCTACCACTGTTAGCCGTCTAGCATTGGCACTGTCAGTGCTAGATAGCTGAAATTGTTTTGGTGGTCTCTCCCTTTACATCATGTAGCACCAAGATGGAGACCATTTATGGACCACTACGACCACTATGGGTAAAGAATTTAAGTATTCCAGTATACTTTGTTGCTGTGTTTGTCAGTGTAAACACACCTACTCGCTCAAATAGCAAGAACTAGCAAGAAAATATGCATTTTTAGATAAAGCAAAATTTGCTGACTATATCAGCAATGCAGTAACATGAGTCTTAGTGACGTCTATGTACATAAGAAAAAGGATTTCCTGATTAAAAAATATTTGTGTAGCTCAACTCTCTCCCTGACTATCGCGGTTTTTTGTTTCTACTTTGCAGTTTCAGCTGTTTTCTTTTGATGGCCATGTTAGCCGTTAGCCAAACGAGTTGAATATGAGGGGTGATTATTCCCCAAATACTGCTGCACACTCCCCATTTGGATCAGGATGTCAGTTTACATTTGACTCTCCTGTTCCATGCTTCAGCGAGCAGTTCTGGGCCTCACAGCATTTTATATTCAGCTGATAAATACAAAATAAGACTGTCCTCACCTTCCATCCTCACCGGTTTTTCTTCCCTTCCCACGTGTCTTTACTTCTATCCCTCTGCCTTGTTTAAGCGTGCTGTGTTTTTTTCTCTCCATCTTAGATCAGTGTACACTTGGTCTCCTCGAGTTACCCTCTTGTGTACACTGGCGCTAATACTCAGGGACTTCCTACAACTTGGCTATTGGACGGACAGCTGACAGAGCAGCACCAAACCAGCCTTCTTGCTTTTGTCTAAAGCATTGGTCACATGGCTGGCTTGTAATGACAGCCTCGGCTGTTACAACGTGTGTCAAGTCTGCACAAGGCAGCTCTGTCTCCTGGCAACATCCACCAGCCTGCTTATGCTGTGCTGCACCGTGAGATGAATCACATCTTTGTGCCGTCAGCTGCCGTTCTGGCTCCATGGCGCTCTCTCTATTCCACTCAGGAACAGCCTGGCTGCCTGACCAGCTCCTCACTTTGTCCTGAGCGTGCTGTACTTTCTCCCAGCCTTTGCCCCTCCTCATTTCTCCTAGCACGTCCCTCCCTTCTCCATCTGGAGCTCCATCTCCTCCGCTTCTCCTCATTCTCAATCCGTGTCACTCTCTCCCAGTGAAAGGCCTTGTGTGTCCTCTTTCACTCAGTGAGTAGAACCGGAGGAGTAGAACCATCACCTGTTGCTTTTATTAATTTCTTGAAGATATTAGTAGCAAGCACAGCCAGAGTTGGTGTTTTGATTACTGTACAGTGCATTACCAGAGAGGAAAATGAATTACAAAATTTATTTTGTGTAAGCAACTATGCCTTTATAAATTGCCATTGTCTATATTCAGAGTGGAATGAGATGACTTGGTAATGTGCTGGAGTAAAGTTAGTTCATCTTGCTGAAATCTTCTTACTGTAACAAGCTTATGTGTTTGCTGTGGTTCCCATTCAGGGCTTTAAAAGGCTTGTCAGCATTGGACCTTCTGACTGCATTAAGAACGCTTGGATCAGTGGTTTTCTTTAATTCTCTTGAAAGCAGTTTATACTTATCAAGTACCGGCAGTATTCGGGTGTGTTATGCTACTGGAAACAGGAGTGCCATGGGGTGCCAGCAGTGCATTTGTAATGTTGCAAAAAAAAAAAAGAACTTCATGAAAACAATCCTGAAACACACCAATATCACGTATATGGTGAAGTGAATAACACTTAAAATCTCTTCATCATGTATCATCTGTAAGTGGGAGGGAGCAAGTGAGCATTTTGTCCTCAAAGTTGATGTGTTAGAAGCAGGAAAAATGAACAAGTGACAACAAGCGAGTTTGACAAGGGCCAAATTTTGATGGCAAGACTTGTGGGGTGTTCCCAGTCTGCAGTGGTCTGCATCTGTCAAAAGTGGTCCAAGGAAGGAACAGTGGTAAACCAGCGACGGGTTCATGGGCAGCCAAGGCTGGCCCATGTGATCCGATCCAACAGACGAGCTACTGTAGCTCATATTGACAAAAAGGTTAATGCTGGCTGTGATAGAAAGGTGTCAGAACACACGGTGCATCGCAGTTTGATGTGTAGGGGGCTGCATAGCTGCAGACCAGTCGGGGTGCCCATGCTAACCCCTGTTACATGCCGAAACCACCACCAATGAGCATGTGAGCATCAGAACTGGACCACGGAGCAATGGAAGATGGTGGACTGATTTGATGAATCACGTGGATGGCCAGGTGTGTGTTCATCACTTACCTGGAGAACACCTAGTACCAGGATGCACCATGGGAAGAAGGCAAGCAGCTGGAGGCAGTGTGATGCTTTGGGCAATGTAGTCCTGGGAAACCTTGGGTCCTGCCATCAATGTGGATGGTACTTTGACATGTACCACCTACCTAATCATTGTTGCAATCCATGTACACCCTTTCATGGAAACTGAATTCCCTGATGGCTGTGGCCTCTTTCAGGTGGATAATGCTTCCTGTCATAAAGCGCAAATGGTCCAGGAATGGTTTGAGGAGCACAACACTAAGTTTGATGTTTTGATGTGTTGACCTAGCCTGAGCATCTGTGGGATGTGCTGGACAAACAAGTCGGATCCATGGAGGTCCTATCTCACAACTTATGGGACTTGAAGGATCTGTTGCTAACATCTTGTTGCCAGATACCACAGCACACTTTCAGGAGTCTAGTCCATGCTTCGACAGGTCAGGGCTGTTTCGGAAGCAACACAACACTGGGGACCAACACAATATTAGGCAAGTGGTCATGCTTGATCGGTGTATGTAGAGTCTCATAGTAATGTCATTCTGTTGGTATACAGTGGATTGTGATATATTGCAGTTTCATGTCAACATTAAATTCTTCTTCACACTCTTTCTGTCTCACTCGTCTTACCCGCCTCTTTGCTCTTCTTCCTGGTGATCTCCCTCCCCCTCTAAAGCCATTCAAATGACACACTGCAGGATTATCCCTCAGCCTCTGAGACACGCTGCTTTGGTCAGACTTATCGTCCTCTCTGGGTTTACTTTGGCCACAGAGGTCAAATCTGCATAAATAAAATTTGCAACATATCATTTATCATTTAAAGTACCGACAAATAAAGGACACATTTGGACTATAGTTTAAGGAGTGAGCCGTTTAAAGGAGTTGTGCTCAATTTCAAGTTTGGGAATTAATTTTCTTTTTTCGTTTGCAATGATGGAGTCAAACATGGTAAGTGAATGTGCAGAATAAGTGGTAGTTGCTAGCAAATATACTGAAGTTTGGATTGTAGTACTCAGTTATGTCCTTTTTTCTGTCTGCAATCACAACAGGCGATTACAAAAAGGATTGCTTTGTCAGCATTTTTTACAGTGTGTGGGTTGTTTGTGATTTTCAGTTCCAAATGGATTTCCACAAAGCAGCCATTATTGTTTTAATATTTTATTTGTGTGCTGCAGTGCTTTGAGTATTTAGTTATTATGCTGGCCTTTGTCATTATTCACTGCCATCTGTACCAAACTTAATGTCCTACAGTTTTTTGTTTTTTTTACTGTGACATTCCTACCAGTTAAATCACAGGGGAATAAGAGGTGTGTTCACAGTCACTCAGGTGGATTAACCTCAATAACTGGAGTATAAGCCCCTCCGTCTCTTGGGACACACAGCACTCTCTCACAGTGGACCAAACCTGTGACTTTTCTGTCATGTGTTCTCTTTGTGCTGCTGGACCTTTTAAGCTTGGGCTGATGGCATGTTCCAATATCAGTGACGGATCGCTGTATTTATTTATTTTTCAATAAATAATCCCACTTCAAAGTTTTTGTTTATCATATATATATATATATATTATAAACCATGCGTCAGACATATTTGATTACAGTGAAGCTTGTGGTTGTCTTGAGGAATTTGTGAACATGCTTGTAGAATTACCTATAATATTTTCTCTCTCATTAACATTGCGTAACATTGATCCGGGGGATCCAGGTTTGGCTAAATGTGTATCGTTGTGTTATGAGGTGGGACACTGGTGTTATGCCAGCGCTTAACTGGCTTTGATGTCACTAGGTATTGTAGTCACTTATGCCAAGGCTTATTGGGTGATTTGGCTGTGGGACAGGTAGCTGGCCCAATGGTGTTTCTCAGTTGCTGGGATTATGAACTGCTACTTTAGGGCTGCTTAACTTTCTAGCTGCAGGAGGTTGTTTTGCATCATATAGTTGACTATTTACAGTGGATGGATTTCACTGCATTGCACTTTACTACATATATAAAGGCATATTTGAATTTTTATTCAGAAACTGAGGCCTATCCTTTTGCTCCTCTTGTGGTCATATATACATGTATGTAGGGCTGGGCGATATGGACCAAAAATAATAACGATATTTTTTAGCTGAATGGCGATATATATATACAATGTATTTTTTTTCTGAGGCACACGGGCACTTTTTTTTTAAACATTCAGCTGTAGATGTATATTTAAATAATAATGCTTCTCAAATAAATTAATGCTTTTTCTTCCATAACAAAACACACACATCTCTGCTATTGAAATTTAAACAGAAAAGATACTGAACAAAAACTGCAATGAGGCGTCTACGTGTCCGCTGGTTGCATCACGAACACATGAAAAAGACTCACTTCTGTTATTAAGGTCATGTGACTTACGGTACAACCCAACAGCCAGGTACCCTTGGGAGTCTGGGCAACGCCAAAGCGTAAGAATGGACGCAGTACGAAGACGCAAGACACGGCAACAGTGGAGGATTTCAGGTTTACGGAACTCTCTGACGTCACTGGAAAAACTAGCTACATTTGTCGCTAGTTGCTTTTTGGAGAAAAAAAAAAGGCGCTAAGGGGAAATGCTGCTAAATCTAGCAACAAACTCACTAAGTTGGCAACACTGCATGACCCACGTGAGCATAATCCGCTGCGTGCTGGGGTGACGTATTTACACCATGAAATTAGCATATCATGATAGAATTTATTTTCCCGGACAAGATTTTTTTTACCAGTATTATTGTGAATGATATGATATGGCCCAGCCCTACATGTATGCATGCATAATATGAAGATGGTTCCCTGAAAAATGGAGCCAGTCTCCTAATTGAACCTTATATGTATTGATTTCTGGATTTTGTTATCTTTCAGAATCAGGATGTTACCTAGCTGTTCCCACTTCACTCCACATTCCCATTTACCATAAGTTGAAGTAAGCTAAGCTAAGGGCATGAGCTAATGTTTCATATTTGGGAACATTTGATCAGTCTTCTCAGTTCTCAACAATAGAGCTCATAATTTCTAAAGATAAAGAGAAGGGGTATTATGGGAGATTGAGTTCCTTTTTTCAGCAGAGGTCAGAGAGGTAATTGGAGTCTTTTCATTGTCGTAAACAGCATTCAGTGAGGTTAGGTGTGGCTGGGAGCTATTTTAAAATACTAGTAGTTCTTATTTCTGTTGAGTATGGCTGGTATTTTCCTCTGTGTCACATGGATTGAGAGTAAGGGTTCCTGTCCTCGATTTTGAGAAGTGGGTTACTGAGGGTATTACCCTGCTGATCACACTTTCCATAAAAGGTGCTGCAAGGTGTACAATATCATAGGAACAAGGAAGGTGGAACTTTACACTTCTGTTCCATATTCCTACAAGTAATGGATCAGTTTTGACTGCTCCCATCCACTTAAAGTCATTAGCTGAAATAAAGCAGATTCAAATTTAAAATGCTCTCTCTTAAAAAAAAAAGGAAATTATGTTAATGTAATACTTCTTCAATATCTTCATTATGAGGGTGGACAGTTGCTGCTGCAGATCTGTCTTTGCGTTTTTGACCATTCGTCTTCCATGTTTTGGAAAACACATTAAACACATTTTGCATGTCATTGTGTTTCCTGTCTTATTTAACACAGTTTATTCCCCATTCTAAGGCATACACAGTAAATTACAGCACTGCCTGAGAAGGCTTATTGGTGGCAGTGGTTTAAGCAGTGAGAAATATGTTTTGAAAAAAAAAAAACTCTCTATTTCTTTGTGTTCAAATAAACTGTTTTCTCTTAACAGTATAGCTATAGTATGTGCAGTTGTGAACTGTGTCACTCACTCAAAGAGAAAACAGTGCATCTTTTTTATCCTTAGAACTATCGCTACACAAGATCTGGAAAAAAAAGAAAATTCTGACTGCAGCTGAAAACTCGAGTTGTCTTCAATTCAGTCTGTGACAGTAAAATAGCTCAATCTTAGAATAGCTCTTTGGTATTTTGCACCAGCAGAAAGTACGCTCTTGATAATGAATGAAAGCCTTAACTGTTGAAGAGCCTCAAAGACAGAATCAATCACACAGGGTGCAAATGAGTTGCTGAACTCCCTGATAATGTGTTCATGAGCAGACACTCTGGAAAAAAAAAGTTGCTACTGATAATACTTTCCCTGTATGAACTAACCTTGTGGTTTCGAGCCTCTTATTCTTCTCACAGGGAAAATTATGTTGTTTATGTTGATCGTACGGAAAGTAAGGTCATGCCAGCTATTTTTCATGACTCATTCCAGGGATGAAGGTTGTTACAGGAGTTAATTTGTACTTGACTGCAGAAGGAGGTTGAAGGATGAAGCATGAAGGGCTATGGTACTATTTGAACAAAATATTCCTTGTGATGCAGCCAGCTGCAGAGCGCTGAGTCAGTTCATAATCTGAAATGGCCACGAGTCATCCTTCGTCTGCACTGACCTCTAGCTAGCGTCCCTAACCATCACTCAGTTTGGCCTAAGCAGACTAAGAATCAATTAATCATACCCTTCCTTAATAATAATTTACAAAACTCCTTATCGGTTTAATTAAAAATGTTAGTAGTGTTAAAAGTTGGGTTTTGCTCTGTTGGACCACGTGAACAATTAGATCATAATTAAATCCGCTGTAATTATAAAGACCAAGAAACCATGGCAGGCATGACTATAAATTTCATTGTCATACTGGTTGTTGCTCTGCTATGAAGAACTCTCTGTCAAGGGAAAGGCATTAGTCATGAGGACAAAATGGATTAGACTTCAAACAGAGTTCAATACCAATATAATGGCCAGTAGTTTCTTCTGTTTGCACCTCTGTGGTAGGGTATTGAGCGCATGTCAAACAAATAAATATAAATCACCTTAAATACTTGATGAAATCCAGGAGGAACTGCGTTATGTAGACCTTACTCAGCGAATACACAGCATAATTAAAGGACATGTTTATCTGTATAAATAGGAGTGTTGATCTTGTTTCAGTGCATTTCTTTCCATTCTATTTTAGAGCATTAGTTACATGATTCTATACTTACGCACAAAGTGCATTTCCAGGCAGCTGAACTTGTGTAACTATGTATATGTGTACTGCGTGTATGTGTTTGTGTGCATGTCAGCAATTTCTCAGATTTAATGTGTCAAAAGAAAGAGGGTTTTCACTGTGGAAGGATTCAGCTGTGTGATGTTCCACTCTCTGTGATGTCTCTTCTAGGACACACCAATCTAAGAAGCCCCTTCTCATTCCTCAGGGCACAGTGCTGCACGGATGGCAGCGAATACTATTTTTACCTCGTTATTATAAACATCCCAAATAGAAACCCTCACCCTGAAAAATTCTTTTTGAGTTACTAGGAAAAAATTTCCACATCGCTGTCACACAGAGTCCAACTTGGCCAGTATTTTTAAACTAAAGATTTCGCTGACTTTGTGTAGTTTTGTAATGTTACTGTCTCTGATTGCTGTTGTTCTCCTTGCCTCTTTCAGTGCATGAGGAACCCAGCTCTTCTGCAGAGGACAGGTTTAGTCTTTAAAGTGCTTTGCTTCAACCAGGAAAATGTCTGGCTCCTACGATGAATGTGCAGGTGCTGACGACACCATGGACAGCTTCTGGGAGGTAAAGACGCCATCGTGTCTCTTCTTACGAATTTCAAGCTGTAAAAAAAAACCAAAAAAAAAACTCCTCACCCTCCATTTCTTTTGATTTGGCTTCTGAAATCAAGCAAAGCCATCAGCGAAATCATGAAATAGTGATTACTGTTCTTAGAAGTAAAAACTTCACATGCATCTTAATGAGGCTGTTATATCCATGTAGCTGTCCACTTTAAAGGAGGTTTGATGCTTTTTACTGTAGGACCAGGAATTAAATTAGACTTTCTTAAATCTGTCCATTAAATTCTGCCTTTGATTTTTGCCATCTAATGTGCTGGAAGTACACCTGCCAGAGTGCTCAAAATAAAGGCAAATTTACTGCACACTAAGTATGAGGCAAAGAAAGACAGATTTATTTATGAAGCTTTTAGCATCAAGGGAATTCAAACTGGCATGTTTAAGACAATACGAAAGGCAAGATGTCAAACAAGGAAAAACAAACCAAAGAGGAAAATAATATAAAAGGCTTATTTGCATTTGTTTTTTTTTCTCTTGCTCCAAAGGGCATCATAACATTTCCTCTTTATGAAAAGAAAACACATTCTTTAAATAAAGCGGTATATATGGAAATTTGAATATTGGGCGCAAAGTCAGTGGATGAATGTTAAGGACATTACCATATTTCCTTGTGGCCAGTTTTATAATAACTTTTTCTTGAAAATCTGAGGATTTAATGGGAATCTGCAAGAGACACTTCTTCAATAAGGTGTTTTTTTGTTATTTGTCTCTAATAGTACATGCACTGTAAATCATATTGGCTTTAGGACATATACAATGTGTTAAGGGTTACAGTTAGGCAAGTAATGGCTGTGTCCCCTGCTGGAAACACAACTTTCTGTGTGTGTGTGTGTGTGTGTGTGTGTGTGTGTGTGTTTGCACATCAGACCCCCCCAAATTAGCGATAATGAATTCCCTGAGTACAGAGTCTTCTTTGTATTGTGGCTCTTAGCCACAGAGACTCCAACAAAGAGCCTCAGTCATCAGTCACTCTGAGGCAGCCTTTCACCAAATGCACCTGCCTACAGTGTAGCATCTTTATACTAGCAACACAGCTGAGGTCAGTTTACGGTTTATAAATTCCAGAAAAAAATGCTGTAGTCTCTTGTTTTGTCATCAGAAAGGCTTGTGTTTTATCCACACACAACCGCAGAATGGCATTACAACGGCACAAACACAAGGGCTCAGGTGTGTTTTCATGTGCACAACCAGTACACCGACGTGTTGTTGTTGGTGTGACTTGGCAAACTGTCACATAGAGCAAAACTCATACCGTTAAACACCTGCCTCATGGCCTCCCTGCAGTACTCATCTCAAACAGTAACCAAACATGCATGTTCACGTCAGGACCAATCAGAGCGCATCTCTCCAGCCAGCAAACAGATCAGAGACGCTGTGTTGGTATTATGCTGTATATGAGTATGTATTTATACCTATACACACACAGTCTGCCTTATTTCTGTCTTTACTTTGTCATCTATCCCTGAGTATCTGACTGCATTACACCTCGCAAGAGGATTAAAGCAGCTACCCACACACATACACACACTAACACACATTCATCCGCACACACAAACTCAAACCCATGTCATTGCATAACTACACATGCACATGCACAGGCACGGGTAAACCCCTCTCCCTTCATCATGCACCATGAGCACACCCGCCTGCAGGCACAAAAGAGGCGGAGTCGCTCAGTCTGGCACTGCTTTTTTAAGGTAGCCCCAGTTAAGGGGGTGAGATGTTAAAGAAAATGCAGTAGAATCATTTGGACAAAAAAAAAAAAACTCTGAAAAAATTCTGATGTGTTTGCCTGAGTATCATAACAGCTTTGATATTTTGAATTAAATAATTAAGTTGGCTGCAGCTTCTTTTCTGCTTGGATTTAAAATGTGGAAACAATTATGAAGTAGCAAATTGTATAATGCAATAAATGAAACATAAACTCAGTTGCCAGTTCATTAGTTAAACGGTGTATTAAAACATCACTTTTGCAATGCACTCTATTCTTAAGTTAAGTGTTTTTGCAGTTTCAGAGAGATGTTGATCATATTTTATTGTCATTGTGCAGAAATCGTGTGGCACTGTGGAACTATACTACTATATTATTACTATATTATTACAAGGAGATCCGATTGTGTGACTCTGCCTGCACCTGATGATTTGTTTCAACTAACTCTATTATAATCATAATGATGACAATTTTTTCCATTAGATTTTTACTTTACAGATCTCAAGAACGTTGCATACTATGATATAGTTCAATTAGTCTCATAATAGGTATAAAAATAATTCCCAAGTTTTGTATATTTGCATGTTTGCTATATATTACAGCAGATTAGCTGCAAGTCCCTTCATTTATCTCTCTCTGTTCTCAGGTGGGGAACTACAAACGTGCTGTCAAGAGATTTGATGATGGCCATCGGCTCTGCAATGACCTTATGGGCTGCCTGCAGGAGCGTGCCAAGATAGAGAAAGCCTACGGTGATCAGCTAACTGCCTGGTCCAAGAGATGGAGACAACTCATTGAGAAAGGTCAGCTTTTGGTGAAGTTTCAACAAGATAATAAGATATTATGCATCATTTTAATTTGATCTTTGGTCTATGGGAAATTTTACTGATTAATATTATCCTGAAATTTTGTTTGGAATCAAATAAAAATAATTTAGTCCAACTCGCAGGTCCACAGTATGGCTCTGTGGAGAGGGCCTGGTTGGCTGTGATGACAGAGGCAGAGAAAGCGAGTGAGCTGCACCAAGAGGTGAAGAACAACCTTCTTAACGAAGATGTTGAAAAAGTGAAGAACTGGCAGAAAGAAGCGTATCATAAGCAAATGATTGGAGGCTTCAAGGAGGCCAAGGAGGCAGAGGAAGGCTTCAAGAAGGCCCAGAAACCATGGGCCAAAAAGCTCAAGGAGGTGAGGCAGAGGAGGACAAATTATTTTTCTTTATTGTAACAGGACAGTGGTAACAGGAGTATCTGTCCATCCATCACTTTAAACTTATAATCATAATTGGAATAGGATGCAATATAAGTGGTAGACATTACCACTTTGAAGCAGGGTTTTATTATTACTTGTTATTAATTAAGCTAAAATGGATCCTCTTTCCATAACACTGAGCAGGATTAAGGCGGCAATAATCAATATTTTCACAATATATCAATTTAAAAGAGTGAAAATAGAGTAAAAAAGATCACTTGGCTCTACAGCTATCTTCAGTTTTATAATACCAAACTCAGTGAGTTTAAGAGTTTTAGTAGCTCGTCTTGAACGTTATTGTTCTAGTACGTTTGAGTAAAGCGATTTTTGACATCAGCAGGCAGCTGCTTTCAGTGAAAAGGATCAAATCGCTCAAAAGTTCCTGGCAAAGTTTGGGTCCAACTACCTAAGGCCAGCTCTTAATCAGGATCAATCATTGGTCTGACTAAAGATTAATTTGATACCTTTGCTTTGATACTGGGGAAAAATTACATATATCATATAATTCACTAGTGATTTGTAGCAGCCTACATAGAATAATACAGCTTGAATACTTGATACAAAGACATTACAGTATTTATATAGCTATACTGTAAATAGTGATTAAGGTCATTTCTATTCTTGTGTTCCTTTAATAAAACCATCACATCATGTACTGTATCTGGTACTAACAATGCCCGTGTTTGACTCTACAGATGGAGGCAGCTAAGAAAACATACCACATGGCCTGCAAGGAGGAGAAGCTGGCTGCAGCCCGAGAGGCCAATGGCAAGACTGAAGCTTCTGTCACACCAGACCAGCAGAAGAAACTCCACGAGAAAGTTGACAAATGCAAACAGGATGCGCAGAAGGTAAGACCCTTAAAGTGGGCCTTTTATGCTCTTCCTGGTTTTCTAACCAAAAGTTTCAAAATAATTAGGTCAGCAAATGTGCGAGTAATCCCCATGAGCCAGGCTTCAAACTACTGTTTTAGACAGTTCATTTCTATTCTTGGATCTGCCTGATGTCAAAACAAGGGGAGCTCTGGCTCTGTGAGCAGTTACAGACCCTGCAATGGACTGATGGGCTACGCAAGGCCCAATATATTCTCAACTCTTTATTCCCCATAGAGGACTCACTGTGTTTCCTCTTGTCTGTTTCAGGCTAAAGAAAAGTATGAGAAGTCTCTGGAGGAGCTAAGCAAGTGCACACCACAGTACATGGAGTGTATGGAGCAGGTGTTTGACCAGTGCCAGCAGCATGAAGTCAAAAGGCTGACCTTCCTCAAGGAGGCCTTGCTGGATATCAAACGCCATCTTAACCTCACCGAGAACCAAAGGTTAGTCAGAATGGAGGACAGGAGGTTTTTTTTTTAAGGTTTCACAGAGCTGCTGGTTTAAGACTGTGATTACAGTAGATACATCTGCAGTTTGGCTCTTTTTTACTTATTTATGACTTCAGTCACTGAAATCGTCATTATATAGACTTTATTTCTAGCCAGTCTGGACACATCTAACACAGGCAATGAATCCTTAAAACACAGTTTTAAAGTAGTTGCGCTAAATACAAATTTATATTAAATTAGTCTGATTCGTCTTGTGTCACATTCGACTCAAGATGCTCTTTCTTACAGACCAGTTTATACAAAGCATGGCACTGCATCACACTGCATGGCATTGGCTTGTAATTTCCAGTCAAAAGGAAACAAAAAAAAGTGTTATTGGTTATCACAGTTTTCCCAACAATAATAAGAGATAAAAAGAAGAGGAGAAAGAAGCCAGAAAATGCTTGTGGATGAGGACAGCTTCCAGAAGACCTGTGGTTGTGTTCTTGGTGCTTCTCTTTAGATGAATTGACTAGAAGAGGCCGAAAGCAACAACTAAAACCAGATGTGCGCCTACTAGTTTCTCCAACATGGAGTCTGAACACTCTCAGATAGCAAGTTAAAGTCACTTTAGGAAAAAGGCAGGGTAGGCAGTAAACCCTTCACTCTGATTGCAAACCAGCAGTCGTGACCCTGCCTGCAAGAGAAGTGATGATTTGCCACTTCAGTCAACTCAACAATCTGTAGAGGTTCAGTCTTCTCCTACTAAGACTGACACAGCTGCACAGATGGATATAGACACGCTGGCTGCAGCTAAATAGTGACCAGCAGATATTTACAAACGTGACATTAAATGAACTGGGATGAAAAAATGAAGCAGAAGAGAAGTTTGTGCTAATTATTCAAATTACTGTCAGTAGAACTAATTTTATCATGAAGCAATAGGCTCAAGTCAAATAGCTGTTGAGGACAATATAGCATGGCGTGTAGCATGGCTGGACACACACTTTTGCCACTTTCACTAAAAAATTTGGACAATATTCTTGAATAGTTTCGTAATCCATATGTGTTGAAATATGACCCCAGACAGACTGCTTTACCCTGTATCTAGAGGCACAAATCTGCAGGGTGATTGTTCTCTTTTTAATCCATCACACGTTGCCATGGTTTGGGAAAATAGTGGCAATAATAACACCAACGCCCTGCTACAAAATAGGGTAAATATTTCCTCTGTGGAGAACTCCAGCTTCACCCGAAAATTCAGGGAGACACTTCAGTCCTGTCATGACCCAATATTGGATCTCTTTCAACCCAGAATTTGAACTCCACTGCTGGTTCTGATGCCAAATTGGCAGCACCCACAGGTCCCTTCTGGCACTTTCATTGTCACTATTTGTTCCATTTTCCTCTCTTCAGCTATGCCACAATATACAGAGAACTGGAGCGCACGATCTTGGCTGCAAACACACAAGAGGATCTGAAGTGGTTCAGCAACAACCACGGCCCAGGAATGCACATGAACTGGCCCACATTTGAGGTCGGACACCGAGCCATCAAACAAATACATGTATAACATCTCTCCTTTTTATTTCCTGCGTTACTTTGTTCTGCTTT
>VUQJ01029587.1:8321-23465 GCA_015108635.1 Andinoacara biseriatus
AAAACAAAGTAAAGTGAGTACCGTAGGCCTTTGGAGCAGACCGTGATGATGAAGTTTGCTTCATCCAGCTGTCGGCTGAGCCACGACATTTGACCCTCCTTACACATCTCCAGGTGTTCCCACAGGTCCAACACGACCTGAACAAGAGGGACAAGAATCAGTTTGATGTTTCCTACATTGTTTCTCTGCATCTTTGAGCTACTCGCCTCACCTCACAGCAGCAGAAGTCCTGCAGGAAGAAGGCGAAGCTCTGGATCACGTTGGTGTGTTTTGGGCAGTCTCTGTTTGAGTAGCAGATGAAGACTTTGGGGCGGGGCCACGGGCGCTCAGTGTTCAGTGCTGCACTGTGATTGGACGACTCACTGCTCTCCTCGTCCAGCTGACTGTAGATGTTTTCTAAAAAAGAGACGCAGACAAATATTTAGAAAAGTGGCCATAAACGTAATAATGACTAATAAATATTTAGATTCATGCTCTTGGGTACCACAAATGTTGTGCAGCCATATCATAAAGCAAAGGTTTTACACGGCTAATTATTGTTCACAGGGTCAAACTCCAGCTGCTGCCTGAAGGACAGAACATCAGCTCCATGCTGATGATCAAATGTGTGGAAACAAACGTAAGAATGAGCAGAAACTGAGCGCCTGCCTTTAAGTCTGAATCCCTTTCTCTCACCTTGCTGCTTCTTGCGACACATAACCGTGAAGAGGGTGGCAAATGCAGACATGATGACCAGCGGCACCGTGATGGCCATGGCACGGATGGGCCCTGCCCAGGGGGAGTGGACTGGAGGAACAGACAAACATACCCAGCGTGAGACGCCTACATCAGACTGCACATATCATTTCATTTAAACCTTGATTGGTGGAGAGGTGACGCTTTCAGTCCCATCTGCCAGACAAACTCGGAAAATTATAAACAGACTTGATGAAACTTTCTGGAGTTGTCGGGGTAAAAATACACATTTGATAAACAGGTCATTATCACAGCCCCTCAGTGGCTTTTTTAAATGGGGTAAAACTATCAGAGTCAGAACCAGAGTGTCGCACTGCTGGGCTTCACAGTGGATTCAGATCAGTGCAGTCATCATTTATTTATTTAATGATTTATTTGAAATCCAATCCCATTTTATTCCTATAGCTAAAGCCTAAGACACAACAATAATAAAGAGACAAAACCCTGTGGGTAAACACTGGGTGATGGTGGGGAGAAAGAACTCCCTTTTCAGGGAGGCGCACCATCTACTGCAACAACTTCAGGGGGAAAAGAACGAGATGAGAGGATTATAGAGAGACAGCAGCACAGGGAGAGGAAAAAAAATGGGGCGGGGTGATGTCGAGGTGGCTGTGCCCATCTTTTTTATACAGTCTGTGTGTGTGTGTGTGTGTGTGTGTGTGTGTGTGTGTTTGTGTGTGTGTGTGTGCGCCTCACCCTGGCTGACGTGGTACTGAGTTTGCCTCCTGGTCGTGTTGTTGTCGTCTCTTAACTGAGAAAAAAGCAAAGAGAAAAAAAGTATGATGTTTAAATCTGATCATTTTAGGTGTGGAGTAGAAACCAGTAAAAACCAGTTTAACCAGCTGTGAATGAAGCTCGGCCTGGTGCTGCGTTCAGGTACCTCTATCGCATAGGTCCCTGGAGTGACATCCTGGAGGACACACGTCGTTCTGGGTTGGTTTGCGTCCTGTGAACAGTTAAATATGAAAAACAAAACTTTAGCACTTAGAAACTTCTGCACTTATAGTTTAACTTCCTGCCCAACACCCAAACTGAACCTGCACCAGGTTCAGTTTGTGGGTGTCGTCAGTTTTGTGCTGGTTAAGAAAAGTTGTGATGAAGTATGAAGCACTTTAAATGAAATATTAAACGCTGGTGTCAGTATCAGCGCAGAGTTGGTGCATCCTTAACAACCTGGACCGGTGTGCCGTTTTTCATTCTTCACAGGGGAGAAACTCCAGTGTGTGTGTGTGTGTGTGTGTGTGTGTGTGTGTGCAAGGAGGGTGTGCATGCACGCATGTCTCCTGGTGGTGTTGGTACTGTGCAGACAGACAAAAGAGCCGAGCTGTTGGAGGGAGATCAAGGAGGATGCAGTCAGGATGAGGCTGGAACAAAAGCTTTTCACGCCACCTTCCAGTCCCAACATGATCAGGTAGCAGTGCTTGATGTGGTTGGATGAGATTCAGAGGCGGATTACAGGCTTTCAAACTGAATCCGTCACAAATACAACGTGTTTACAGTCGTTCCACAGCGGCCACATGGTGAAGTGAACCAAAGTAAAAATAAGTTGCGACTACGGGCGACAGAATCAGGAGCGACCACAGAGATGCAGCAGATTTCCCACAATGATTTAGAGCTCCGCCCTCAGCTGTGAACCATCAAACAAAGCAAAACGAGCTCCAGTAATCAGAGTAAATGCACGCTGAGACTCGATAGAAAACAGTCCATTGGTGGCAGATCGGAAACCACGCCCGTCAAACAAAGAGATCCACTGGAAGTAAAGAATTCCATAAAAACCAGCAGCCAACAGAAGCAATACACAGAGTAAACCCTCCAAACCAAACACATAATTCTCTGGAAACAACCAAGTTCACTTTTTACCCACCAGCTGATCCTCTGCCCAAAACAAACAAGCAAAAAAAGACTGTTGGGAATTTTCCATGCAGTTTAGTTCAGGAGTAAACCCTCTTAAGATCGTCCATCCATCTGATCATCTACAGGTACTCAGGTTCAGGCAGCATCAAGCTGTACCAGTATTAAACTAGTATTTCCTTCTCTGTGAGGAAGAGACTGAATTATATTTCATCAGGCTGAACTTAATCACGGCCAAGCAGCCGATGAAACTCCGTGAATCTGGATGGGTCCGACATCTGTCAGCTGAAAGGCTGGGATGAAAGAACGCAGGTTCAGGGGAGCTCAGCTCTGGCTTCATTTTTCAGAGCAGGATGCGACGTCCATCTTTTAAATACAGTCTATGCAAAAATAAGGCAAAACCCAAAAAGTTTCTGCTTCCATTTCTTTTCACTACAAACTGATATTAACAGTTACTCAAATCAGCTTTGATGATTCCTGCTCTCGGTTTTCTTTCTTCATTAAACTGTGGGAGAACTTCAGAATAAACTCAAATTCTGACTTTATTGTGTCTCGTTTTTCTGCTAGAATGTTTAGAAACCTTTTATAAGACCTCTGTGACTGTATGACATCTTAACTTTGACAATCTGATGATCAAATATTTTCACACATTGTTACAGTTGACCGTACCGGCCTGCAGCGCTGCAGTTTGAAGGGTCCGTCCTGTCGCAGTTTGTAGTACAGGTAGTAGACGTGGAAGCCAAAGGAGGGCGGAGCCTGATCGAAGGCCACCTGAAGGCTCGATCCGAGCTGAGACACATTCAGCGTCTTTGGTTTCCAGACTGCAAAGACAGGAAACACACTTTTACACGTGACGTCTTCTTAAAGATTGCAATTAAAGACATGAAAAAGATAAAAGCTTGTCTTTAAAAAGCCTGGATTCTGTTTTCTGTTTGAGCCTATCACGTATTAGAAGGTCAGTACGGTGGCCCTGAAACACCAAACAACATTTCACAAAAAGTAGTAATTAAAAAAACAGGAACAAACTCGTGTTTCACCAACTGCAGATTTCCTGTTTTGTTTTTTTTCCTGTTTCACCTGAACAGGAAAACTTCATGTAAAAATAAATTCATAATAAAGTGATGTAAGAAGGAGGCGGGGCAACATCCAGCTCCCGACCCTCGGCCTACATGTGGCTCTGGTTATGACGACGACACTGAGGAACTTACATGGTTTGCAGACCAGGTTGTCTGATCCAAGCAGCACTTCACACGCTGTGGGAAAACACACACACACACACACACACACACACACAGGGTTACACAGTTTGTTTTATTGTTCTCATTGTGCAGCCTCGGTTTTGTTTAAAAAGCCTTCAGTTTTCTCTCACAGAAACCAGCCTGGCTCAGCACTGAGTGAGAAACCCAATCTAAAGCCATCTACATGTTCTGTCTTGTGATAAAAAGCTGGTGCAGAGCCCATTTAAACTCACTTCCAAGGCGCTGAGAAGAGCAGTAAATCTGTCAATCAGGCAGCATTTATGCTTTAGCTTGCTTCTAGCATTTACTGAACACGTTCAGGATCCATCAGACTCCAGTATGGATGCAAATTAACGGAGTTTCTTCAGAACGGTAATCTGAAGAGGCGAGGACTCTTTAAATGAAAAAAACTTTATAGAAACAAAGCTGTTTTTGATCATGTTGTCATGGAAATTAATGACAGAGTGTGTATGGACACTGGTCTCTCCTAAAGATAGCCTCATCCCTAATCACACCCTGATTTATCCTCCTTTTGCACTCTCAGTCGGACAACATCATTCTGCATTAACGTCGCCCCCCCTCCCGCATCTAACCAGCTGTTGTTAGGCTCCCTAAGCCACGCTCTGCAGGGTACTTCCTGTGACAAGGGAGTTTTTCCTTCCCACTGTCGCCTAGTGCATGCTCACAGGGAATCATCTGATTGTTGGGGATTTCTCTCTAATCCTGCCGACTTGGACCAGTTGGATGAACTGGTCTGATGGAGACACTTTTTCTAATGGCTGCGAGGCGTGCGGGACTCACAGTTAGTTCTGAGGAAGGATGGAGGGAAGAAACTCTCGTTCATCAGAGACGGGAAGGGAACGACGCGAACCATGTAGTCGGTGTCAAAGTTCAAGCCGCCGAACGGCTGGCTGCTCAGCTTCTGTGCGAGGAGAACATGAACAGATAGGAAACAAGTAACAGTCAAAATCGAAGGAAATGGTAAGCAACCATCTTCAGAGGAAGTGAAGAAACTCTAAATGAGAGTATAGTTCAGCGGCAAGGGGAAATATCTAAGCTAATAAAACACAAAGTGCATGTTTGCTTCATTTATTCTTCAGGAACATTGAGATCATCGTGCCAGCAGCTTTTATCTGCAGGCTGTGGGCATGCATTGATTAAAAGCAATAAAAAAAGATAAAAAGCAGACTCTAACGAGCGCTTATAGCTGGACTTATTAAATACAAGAGCTCGACAGGAGCGTGACTCAGTGAGCCGGCCTGACACTGTGTGGTGATTATTTCGAGCCTTCGGGGCCACAGATGTTTCAAGGATTCGAGTGTTTATCTGCAGTTGTGTGTAAGTTTATTGTCAGTGTCCTAAAATGATGATATTTTGGAAGAATGAAGACAGCAGATTGTGTTCCTGGCCTCTTACAGTATATTACAGTCAGGTTATTACACAGCCAGCCAGCACGGAGCGGAAAGGACTGATTAAAACCACCAAGGAGGCTGGATTCATTTCACATGACACGAGGGCCAAAAACCAACTCTGAGGCCTGCACACCGAGTCGATCTGCTGCCGTGGTGGCCTAATGTGCACTTACAGCGTCATGGAGACCTGAGCTCTCTGTCTCACTGCTCCAGGCAAGCCCAGAATAATCTTAATTACAATTCTTATTATGGAAAACAGGAAGAAATACGACCATTTCAGCTGTTTATGCATATCTGAATGTATTTGAGTGGACAGACACTATAATGCTTACATCTGTGAAAAGCATCCTGGGAGCTCTGTGTCACTGTGGGGAATGGGAAAAGCCAGCAGTTGGGAGTGTTTGTTTGGTGAAATGGCCCTACCGTGTTCCTGTGGGAGAAGTTGAGCTGTCGCGGGTCTTTGAGGATGAGGTGTTGGCACTGTTTCCCTTCTGGATTCTTGTCCTCCAGGTAAACTCTGAAGCCTTTAATGTGCTCAATCCCTGCAGAGAAGCAACAGCAACTTCAGTGCCACCACATCAGCATCCAGCCGTTCTCCTCCTCTGTCTTCACCTGCGTCTCCAAGTCTTTTCTCCCTTCCTTGTTTTTTAACCACCACCTGCTTTTTCCCTCTTCACCAAATTCCTCCTTCTTTCACTTTCCACCTTCCACTCCTATCCAAACCCTCTGTGCTTCATTCCTGCCTTCCTCTTATTCTCCTCTCTGCCTTTCCTTGTTTCCTGCACTTCAATTCTCCTTCCCCACTTTTTCCTACTCCTCTCATCTCTGGTGCACAGCTGTATTAGGACCCCTTTGATTGTCGGTGGGATCTTAGCTGGTGGTCATAGTGGAGCTGTACATGAAAGCAGGACAAACAGAAGTCTGATGTAACACATTCTCTCAGCAGTGTTTGTTACCGCCACCTGATGTCTTGTGCTACATGTTGCACACTTCTGTGCATGAACTCCCGACAGCATCGGGATCACCTGGTTGGGACAGCTTTCTGGCACACAGCAGGAGACTCAGAGACTAAAGACCTTTAATAACTGTATTATAACTTATTTTTCCTTCATAGGCTTACGAAATCTTTCAGGATGTTTTTTTCCAGCTGAGACTGTGACTGAGGTCTGCTTGTGTTTGATACCTGGTACTGCACCTTATTTTACACTGGGCATCTAGCCAGCAGTGTCTGGTGAAACTGTGGTAATAACACAGGAACAATTGTGGCCACTGGAGAGACGCTGGTGATTCTCAGCCAGATAAAAAGCTGCAGAAAGAGTCTGTGAGGATTTGATGCTTGAATCACTTTTTAATCTGAGATTAGTTTGTTTGAAACCCCAACAGACGGCAGCAGAAACGGTATCAGGTCCCGTCCACAAAGGAAAAATACAAAGGAGCACGTAGAGCTAATTCATGTCTTCCTCCCCTCACACCTAGCCTCGTTTCCTTCTTCCCTTCCCCTCCTCATATTTCCACCTATGCCCCTGTTGTTCCCTTTTCTCTCCTCCCGTCTCCACCCTCCTTGTTTCCTGTCCCCCCTTCACTTCTCCTGCCCTCCTCCGCTCGTTTCACCCCCTCCCTTCCCGAGTTTGCCCTCCTCCTCTTTGAAAGCACATCTGTCTTTTAATTATAGCAATAGATCGAGCGGACATGTTTTCCCTGTGAGCTCTGGAGGAGACAGACAGAAGCAGTAGAGCAGGTTTTTCTGTCTCGAGGTGGACCCCCCCCCCCTTTCTCTTTAGAATAAATTTGGATAATCTTCCCTGATACCAGAGCCATGAATATCTGGTCGAGTCTGTCTACAATCGAAATCTTTTTCACCTCTTTGACAGGACTGGAGAAACATCAGCGTTCCAGATGTTATCGGTGTCATCCGTGTTAGTCTTAACGTCCCCTTTACAGCACGTTCCTTCGGCTTATACGCCGCTGCAGGGACAATGATTTTATGTGGGCTGACTGAGAACTGGGACTCGTCCACAGGTTTGAACTGTGGCACGGCGCTGCAGCGGTCACGCCGCCTCACAGGAAGAGAGTTCCTGGTGTGAACCTCTGACTTGGCAGGGACCTTTAAAAGCTAAGATTGGGCTCAGTGCAGTGTGATGATGCTAAGCAAAAATTCCCAGACCCCTCCCTGGCCATCTCCTCCAGCTCTTCTGGGTACCGAAGTATTCCCAGCCAGCATAGACTCCCCACTGTGTGCTGGGTCTGCCCGTCCCTAAGGCCGAGCCCAGCCGCCCTTCAGAGGAAACTCATTTCCACTTTGTCTCCGTGATCTCGGTCTTTCGGTTACTACCTGCAGCTCGTGATCACAGGTGAGGGTGAAGGGTGGCCCCTTCACACTCAGCTGCCACCCACCCAAGTCCAAGCTGAAGCCAACAGAAAAACATCATCTGCAAAAAGTGGAGATCCTGAAAGTGATGAACAGGATCAATGAGAAGTTGCAGGAGTCCAACTTCCACAGTCTGATTTATGCTGACAATGCAAAGCAATCCCTCACTAGTTAACTATTACATGTGAAACAGGCCGAAGGGCAAAATTTAACTCTGCAATTTTAGTCATGTTGTTGTTCAGCCTCAGAGAGCAGCTGCATGGCTGTGCACTTCAAACCAGCTGTGGGTTTGTTGGTAACATTTCTGCTGTGTCGCAGCTTTAAGCTGTGCAGACCATGGAAGAGGAATTCTGGCGACATGTGAGCGCGCCATGGAGAATTTCAGGGAGCTTTCTGGCTCTCTCTGTGTGAGAACAACAACAGGCTGTTTTGTCACAGAGAGGGAGAGGCACAGAGGTTCACCTTACACCGAGCGCACACACATTCCTTCACGGTCAAATCGCCGTATTGTTGTGTGAGATGCGATCCTCTCTCTCCCTCTTTCCGGCCCCGATCAAAGCGACACACTCGCACGGAGCTGGGTACGCTTACGGATTTGAGCACTTTGAACTTTCTCGTTCTTCCTCCCTCAACTTTCCCTCTTTTCCCTCTAAAACAGTCTCTCCGGAGGATAAACGGGCAGACAGGTAAACAGACCTAGTGGGCTCGCAGACCAGTGGACGACCACGGCGGCCTGATCCTCGCAGGACAGATGGGTGAAGGAAACATTGGTGACCTCGTGGATCACGTGTTTGCCCACAGGGTAGATTAATGAGCAGTCTGCAGAGAGAGAGAGAGAGACATGGACAGATTAACAGCAGCACACACAGCCACGCTTTAATGATTACACTGAAATATGAGCCTGATTAACAATGTAAAGATCAAAGACTAACAACCTTTAAGCTCCATCCAGCCTGAACTTAAAATTCCTCCATGAAGGTTATGGATCATCTTTACTGAGTTTCATAGTTTCCAGAACACAGGGTCAGATATGAAAGCTCGTTTCTTCACGTTCGCCGTCAAAGTCTTAACTCAAAGTTTCAGCTTACTAACTCAGATAATAACTTGAAATTAAGATGTTCAGTTGAAATTTTGAGATAATAACCCAAAATTTCACGGCTCATTTTGAGAGCTGTGATGATATTTTTGGTTCCTGAACCCAGTAAATCAGCTGTTTTCTCAAAAGTCTGCTGCCTTCATAAAAGTTGGAAAGTTAAAATATAATGGCAATTTAATGCATTAAAAAAAATAAATATTAAATGATGCAAGGACACTACCGATCAAATTAATCTTTAACCTCGTCCCATCAAACATCCTGCAGACAAAAGTCAAGTGTCTCACAGCTTTCCCTGAATCTCTCCTCGCTGATTCACTGGTACAAATATTATTAAATTCAATTTTATTTATACAGCGCCAATTCACAACAGTCACCTCATTGCCTTATTAATATTAATAAGGCAGAAATGTCTTCTTATTAGGACAAAAAAAATCAGCTGCCTTCATAAAAGTTGGAAACTTCTGCATCACGTTTACTTTTTGGAAATTCTGATTCAGCATTTTCACAAAAAAAGACAAATAACAACAAATGTATAACAAAGAACACGTGTATATGTTGTTAATCAATAATTAGTTATAAAACAGTCATGCAGGTCACTGTGCGGTCAAAGCTGCAGTTCCTCTTCTGGCCACTGGAGGCAGCCTCCAAAGGCGAGTGAGCCTTTAGTCAGTTTGGTGAGGAAAATCTGTTCATGCTAAGTAAGCTAGCTGAGAAACAGCGTCTACGTAGCCTTTCTGAACAGGTTGGAAATGCATCAAAGTTTTCGAGTCGTTTACTGCCTCGTTCACTTCCCGCCTCGTTTACTTCCCGCCTGTCCTTCAGCAATGACAATTTTCTGAGGCTCGTTTCTGTTCTTCTTGCTAATTAGTTGTTTGCATCTTATGGTGAAGCCTTTGTTCATCAAGTCTTCTGTGAACAGTAGGTTGTGAGACATTCAGCGCCATTTATTGTTTGAATAATCAATGTAACAGGACACACCTGCGCAACTAAACACACCTGTCAGTCACATGCTCCAATACTTTTGCTCACAAGAAAAATGGGTGGGTACCTGATGGATTCAGGTAAAAGGAGCTATCTTCTGAGCTGTGGATCACATCCAGATGTAAACACCTGGAAATCAAAGCTGAAGTGATCTTTTGTCTCATATTCATCTTTTAATGTCAAACCCTACAGCAGAAATAAAGGGACTGGCCTCACTGTTCCAATAGTTTTGGAGGGGAGTTTATATTTTTATCTTCTTAAAGACAGCTGAAGTGTGATTATGTTTAACTAACACTCCAAGGAGACATGATGATGCATTGTTAGCAGCTTCCACAGCTGTGCGATCTGTCAGCCATATTTTATTAACCACACCTTCATTAATTCATTCGCCGTAGGTTTTGTCATTCCGCCTCCTCCCGTTTATCTAGAAAAAGACGAAGACGAAGGGATGAAGGAGGAGGAGCAGCCAGCCATGAACGGAGAGGGATCGGAGGAGAAAAGACGGACTTAGGATGTAGAAAGAAAAGAGGCGTGGACTCAGACACGACTGACTGCTCCTCTTTCCTCCTGCTAACATCTATTGACAGAGGTGAGGATGAGGAGGAAGAGGATGGGAGAGAGTAAAGGAGCTTATAAAGGATGGAGACGGATGAGAGGACGTTAGAAGAGCAGGGGACACGAGTCACTGCTCCTCTTCCTCTTGGCTCATCATCCTCCTCAAAGCAGGGTCATGTTCAGGGCTAAAGGAGAAGGTCACAGCTCGTTGCTCCTCTTCCTCCATCCTCTGTAGGATGTATGGAGGAGAGGAAGGCAGCATTTTTTTTTTGCTCCTCTTCTTCCTTCCCTAATCTTCATTGTCAGAGTTTATAAAACAAAGCAGCGTAAAGAAAGAAGAACAAAAAGGAGGTCAAAGTTCACTGCAAATGTTTTCTTTAGCTGCTCCCTTTCTTCCTCCTCTGGAGGCACCTGCAGCCCTCACAGAAGAGGAGGCTGAAGAAGATCATCACAGCTGGCTGCTGCTTTTCTTCATGCATCTTCATCCCCACAGTTTCATGTTATGGCCTCAAAGTATCATCTTCAGCTGCCGTCTTTATAAAGCAGATGCCACAAAAAAGCAGATAATGAATTGTTGCAGTCTGGAACAAAACGCAGCCCAGAAGCTGAGCGTGAAGGTTTCATACTGTCTTTCCAACTCGGGCCTATCCCAACTGAAACAAGGCTGTGTACCTGCAGGTGATCCACCTTGATGTCACCCATCGGTCTGGGGAGTCCCGTTTTACAGCTCAGCTTTTTGAAAGCAGGCGTCGGGAGCCGAGAAGCTGGAGGTCAAAACACGCTTATTGGTGAACTTGCCAGTCACAAGTTGCACCCTTCTTTATCCTCTCTTTTTGCTTCATGGGGACAATAATTTAGAAAGTGATCATGTTGTATTAATAAGAGCTTAAACCAGCAGCAGAGCCTAAACCTGTCCTCTCATCAGGAAAGTGTTTGTTCTGTATCAGAGGAGCTGAAGGATGCAATCGCACTTCTTGTCGAGGGTTTGTGGAAGTTTAAGGGACCTGTTCACAGCTAAGCCCTAAACCTCACTGGCTTCATATTTCAGCCTCAGTTACACAAGGAAGTGGGGCGCCGGTTTTGACCATCTAAAAGAGCCGGTTTAATATTCTGGAGAAATGTTTTCACAACTAATGACTGTCTGCATGTGTGCACTTCAGGCTGCATCTGTAAATTACAGCGACAGAGGAGACATGAAACTGCACTGCTGTCTGAAGAGCTCACAGCCGGATGGGATGTGTAGCCTCAAAGTACTGCTGACCTCACAGTCCTTCATTAGGAACCTACTGGAGGTCAAAGGTCACCCTGCTTTATAATCCCCATGACATCACGTCAAACAGAGTGACTGTGAGAGAGGAAGCCTCTGGCTCGCCTTCATCCTCGAAGCACTGAGGTGTGTCTCTCACACACACACACACTCCGATTGTCATGCTAACGCACCTCTGCGCTTCACTTCGGCTCCAAGCGTGTTTTCATTTCTTCTGATCTTAAGAAGTCACATGACCTTCTGACCTCTGACCTCCACTTTATTGCTGACATCATGTGTGTTTAAACTAGACTGAATGAAAATCAGGACGCGGCTCAGAGTAAACTGATCAACACTGAGAGTAACGTCCTGCAGTTAAAGCTGCAGTTTGACGTGTGGCGTAATCATTTGGTTTGATTGACAGTGAAATCCGTCTGAATGTCAGTGAATATGAAGCTACGTAACGTTAGCTTAGCATAAGAGCTGGAAACACGAGGAAACAGGTGACCTGGCCGTGTCCACCAGGGGACATCTTTAGACTCACATGAACTTAAAAACAAAAACTGTGAACTGCATTGATGCACGCTCATTCCTCTGGATTCAGAGGTTTCAAATCTAATTTTTCTTATTTAAATTTGATCTGTGTTAGTGATATTTCTCCTGCCCCACAACAGGAAAGAATCTCTAAAAACTGCTCGATCAGCTCCACTCGCCTCACTTCTCCTTAATATCCATACAGATCCATCCATAAATCCCTGAGTGCTAACAAACCAATCACATCACCTCCCTGGCACAGCTGATGCAAATTAAACAGAGATTTCCATTCATGTCATTTACGGCACCTTTACTCACCTGAATATAATTACATTTATTTAATGTTCCTCATCATAATCGGGCCCTGATCATTTTCTTTAAAACAGTTAAACTGCAGGCAGCTGTTATTTGCAGGGGCTGCAACAACACTGCACACAGCCACACACACACTCTGACACACAAAGTGGGATCTGAAAGTGTTTCCTCGCTCATGGTCACAGACAAAGACGGGAGGCAGGGATCGGCCACGGCTCAGGAACTTGACTTTTACACCGAACAGAACAAAAAAGAAGAGGAGGAGGAGGAGGAAGAGGGAGCACGGGAGGAGGCACAGGAGGGGAGGGGGCGCAGGACGAGGAGGAGGAGGAGGAGAAGGGGGGACATTATGAAGTGGGTGAGGACTTTTGCAGATTTTCCTGCCGATTAAGATTAAATAAACTTTTTTAGGACCGATCCATGTGAAAGATGTTAGGTTTCCCTCCGAGAAGCTGATCTCACCTGTGGAGGAGTTTCAGAGGCAGCTATAAAAAGAACTCATCTTTGCATCTAGCTGCTTGCATGAGAGATGCGCTCTCTCCTCCAAGTCTGGTTTTTATTTGGAATAGTGTTACCTAAATGCCTGGAAATTCAAGCTAGGTAGAACAGGAATAATCAAACCTGCCTAGAGTTGTGATAATATTAAGAGGGCGCTATTTTGCTTTCAGTATTTTCTGTCATATATCACCTGGTCTGTTTATATACAACTAATCCCTGCGAGCCTAAAGCTCAGACTTTGAACTGCTCTAAACTCTTGGGTTCACACTCCTTTTTACCATCTCAGGCTCACAGCTCTGGCTGTGGGCACAACTCCACCATGCTACGTAGGGCTGCAACGATTTACCGACGTAATCAGTAACGTCGACTACAAAAATTTGTCGACGTGGAATTTAATCGTTGAAGCGTCGTGTTTTATAACCCATCCATCTATTTTGTTCTTTTTACCGTGTGATTTTGTAATTGCAATACACTACAGGAAGATATGGGGGCAGTATTGCCTCCATTGTCTGCCAACAACAACAATGCCAACGAAAGAAGAACATAACCTGTACAAAATAACGATGGTGGAGAAAATGAAAGAAAATGCAGACTGTCAAAGGTGTGGGAGCATTTGACAGAAACCAAAATAAAGCTGAATGCAGACTGTGCAGAGCAGAGCTTTCCTTCCACTGCAGCATCGCTGCAATGCTGAGCGTTTAAACACCGGCACCCCGAAGCTGTGACGGCAGCTCTGGATGGGTGCGATAGTGCGTCGTTGCTACTTGTTAAGTATTGTCTGTGTTAGTTCACCTGTTGGAAACAAGCTGGATGATGTTTGCTAAGCGCCACCATTTCAGTTATGTTAGCTAACGAGTGAAGGACAATAGGAGCAGCTACAGTGTCTCCTATTTTATTTCTCTCATCCTGAATAGTAAACCTCTGTATGAACTGAATCATCTATGAACCGTTTCAGCTGTTTTGGACGGAAAAAACTTTTTGATTTAATGTGAAGCCTTATTTGCACTTTTGGACGGAGGCCAATTTTATTTATTTGCACATATTTTAATTTTAAAATGAAAAATTGCATTCGCTTTAATATGCACTGATTATTTGATATTTATTGTGACGATCACATTAATGTTAAAATAATTTCAAATTTATATTTATTATGGGTCATTATTTTAATTGTGATAAGAGACAACAAAGTGATGTTAACATGTGGGCAGGCTTGAACAGTTGAGGTAAGATTGAACTAATCAATAGAAAAATGACAGATTATTTGACTACCAAAATAAACTTTAGTTGCAGCCAATCAGAGGAAAGCTGCCTTTGAGGACAGAAGAGCTGAAACAGCTCGTTTTACACAGAGCGCAAACTCTGAGGCTGCAATACAACCCAGGGCAAGAAAAATAAGCAGCTTTTTTGAGCAGTAAATCATGCAAAGCTCCTCTCAGAGTTCAAGAACAAAAGCTGGAGATGAACATTACTGATCCACTTTAAAAGAGTACATCTGATACAGATCATGCAGGCTGCACGACTCTGTGTGATCAGTCAGTTTATGCAAATTTACAAAGTTTAACGAAACTCACTGTCGGCTCTGAAGGTGACGGCCGGCCTGCGGCCTCCATCTGCACCAGACAGCACCTGAGGGAGGGAGAAACAGAGAGAGAGAGAGACTTAAAATATATGAAAGTACCCACTCCTGCTCACTGATGTGAAAAAGATTCAACTTTCAGCTCCATGTTTTCAGGGTTCCTTCAGCTCTTTGTTTTCTGTGCGTCCGCAACGCACAAATCCAACATTAGACACCCTATCAACCCTCAACACATTTGAAGGCTGATCATCTTTTTATGGATCTCAGATGTCATCTACTTGTTTTCCAGTCTGCCTGGTCTCAAACTGGGCACACACACACACACACACACACGTAGATGTGAAAATCATGAATTGGTCTTAAGATGGTGTTAGCACTGGATCTCTCACAGATATAAAAAATGACAGTTACATATTTGTAAGCTGAAAGTCAGCGCCTGAGAAAGGTCAACGCCATTGAACTGATGGGACTGGCATATCCTTACAACCTCACCCATGAGGTCTATTTAATACAAAGAGCAACAGATAGAATAACACATGATGAGCAGTGAGATAAGCCGAGACATGAACATCAGCTCCCCTGTGAGCTACAGTTACCCAGAAGCCCTTTCTCCGTGTCCCCACACAAAGACGAGGACTTTCATCCGGCGTCTTTCAGCCTGTTTCAGCAGTTTTACAGCTTTGACCCTGTTTTCATGTTGGCCTTCTCTCACACACACACACACACACACAGCCCTCAC